>BGNK01001639.1:123627-134839 GCA_003297005.1 Symbiodinium sp. clade A Y106 | reverse complement strand
TACACAGAGTGAAGTACATATGACTCTATGTACTTGACTCTATGACTCTATGCTAACTATGCACTCGACTCTATGACTCCATGACTCTATGTACTTGACTCTATGACTCTAGTCTAAGCCTAAGCATCCACGCACTAGACTATATGACTCTATGTACTTGACTCTATGCACTGCCCTCTAAGACTTTATATACTCGACTCCGTGACTTTACCTAGCTCCAACACTCATGGCTAATNTCTATGTACTTGACTCTATGCACTGCCCTCTAAGACTTTATATACTCGACTCCGTGACTTTACCTAGCTCCAACACTCATGGCTAATCATGCTTTCGGGCCACTTGTCTTCTAGTTTTGCTTTCTTCTTTTGCCTTTCTAACTTATTTATTTCGTTCCTTCTGTTGTTATTTTTCTTTCTTTCGGTATTAATTTATGTCTCCCCTTGTCTCTCTTTTGCTGTCTTTCTTTATGTCTGTGCTTGTTCCATTTTGTTATTCTTCCTGCCGTTATTTTTTTCTCCTACATCCGAACTAGAAAAGTTTTGTTTATCAGGGAAATGAAATCATATTGAAGCAGCACAAAAACCCAAGTTCAAATGTTTTTTTCTCAAACGCCTTTTTGCGACTGCCGAAACTATGGTCTTTAGTGTCCCAAAAAGCTAGCAAGCCATCCTCAAGGCCGCAAAGGCAAGTGGCTGGGCCCTTCGTCCGCGGCGAGGTTGAGCACGCGGTCCAGGGCTGGGCCGTCGCTTGGCCCCGGCTGTGGAGCAGCCGGCCAGGCGCGGCCCAAGGCTGTGCCCGCAACGGCGAGCTGAACCGCGACAGAACGGGCTCCCCACCAGCGTCTCGCCCAGCCGGAGGACGCAGCGCCGCGCACGGCGCGCGGCGGAGCCTCACAAGGTCGCGAACAAAACACCTGCGCTGCAGGGTTCCAGCGGCCTCCTATCGCCGAGCCCAGGACCATGAGCTTCTGTCGCCCGCCACTCGCGAGTTCAGGGTGCGTGCAATCCGTCCACCTCAATGGTGCATGGATGCGGGTGACCCGTTCTGGTAAGGGGGGAACACCAGTGTTGCATCGCAGCACAGTGCTCCTCCATTGGCAGTGGCGCCATAGACAAGGCGCCGGCTGTACACCGGCGATCGTTTGCTGGGATGCCTGCCGCGGTCGTGTGGGCGAGCCACTGCTTGCTGGCACGACCTGACCTTCGGCTCGCGCCACGCGGGCCCAGGCACGCTCGACGACTTTGGCTCGTCTGGCCAACACGCCTGTTCTCGGGCAAGCGAGGGCATGGTCGCCGAAAGCATCCATGGCTCCACCACATCCGGGCAACAGGCAGAGGCAGGCGCAAGCGATGCCTCAAGGCAACCTGCATGGCTTGTGGCGGGATGTTGGTGGCCGTGTCGCACGGTATGGCGGTGAGCCAAGGGCCGGCATGCGGCCCTGCCTGGGAGCGGAGCAATGCACGGGAACTAGGTGGCAAGGAGGGCAGGCGCACGTGATCGCGAGAGTGTACGGTAAGGGTCCGCGATGCGTGGTACTGCCAACCGTGCGGCCAGTCCCCGCACCAGGTGCCACTGGCGGGCCGGGCGGGCTCCGTCGAGAAGCGCGCTCCACGTGAGGCATGTGCTCCAGCCTTGCTCAAGTAAGGTGCGACGTGCTTGCGCCGCTTCCGCAAGACAGCGCGCGCCATCTTCGACCTCAGACTCGAGTTGTTTTGTTTTTTTTCGCGCAGCAGGTCGTGTCCGGTCGAGCGAAGGCCGGAACGGGGTGCTCGCGGGGCACCACACGATTAGCGTGGGGGCAGGCGGCTAAGCGGGACCTCCTCTGCACGTAGCTAGCCGCGCTCCGGGGCGTGCGCGCGTGTATGGCAGGCAGCGCATTATCCCAAGAGGCCCCGTAAGCGGCAGGGGCCGTAGACTGCAGGCCTAGGCCGCCGAGGGCCCCTGGCAGCGCGGCAACTTGCCGTGCAAGAGCGGCTTAGGCGGCTTCTGCGTCGCCCGTTCCTCCGAGCATGGTTTGCAACGTCTTCCAAATGGCGTATAGCGGCGTCATCATGTCCCCGCGTTTTTGCAACTTTCCAGACAAAAACTTCGAAAAATAACGCAAAATTGAACTAAAAAAACACGAAAAGCATGGTATTTGCGACACTTTCGCAAAAACGCTACCAAAAAACAAGAACGAAGAACATTGGAAAACGAAAACACCGACACATCGTGTTGTTGACGATACCTCGCAAAGTACAGGACCTCCCAAAAATTAAAGGACAAACCCGCGCGGAGGCAGACGCACGTGCTACCTTGTTGTTGTTAATACTGTTGCTACTCCCGTTGCTGACGATATCGTCGTTGTTGTTGTTGCTGCTGCTGTATTGTATGTTGGTTTTGTTATTATTAGTAGTACAATTACTATGGCTTGGATCAGGGATTAAGGTGTGGTGGTTCTGTCTCCTTCCGTTTTTTTCACACACGCCTTTTTGACGTCTGCAAGTCAGGAAGTCCGGGTCCCCGTGCAACCTGCGCACTACGGGCCGAGGAGGCTTGGGGTGGGAGGGACTGCATCGTGCAGTATGTCCTCCAGCGGCGGGACCACGCAGTGCGGCGACGTACGGCGTCCCGAGCAGCGTGGCAGCAAGTGTGCTTTGCAAAGCCACGCTCAAGGGGCGGCAGGAGCGCGCTGGGCTCGGAGGCGCACGAGTTGAGTGACCAGGCGGAGCGACTCAGAACTCCACCGCCCGCCAACTTCGCACGCGAGGACGCATAGGCGTTGTGGTCCTGGTCGCAGCAGCTCAGGGTAGGCTGCACGCAGAGGGCTGGGGCCTCCCCTCGCGAGTCAGAGGCACCACGAGAGTGACATCGCAACACAGCGCCTCGCCAAGCGGTGCAAAGTCGAGGCGGCGGGTCCCGCAGCTTCGCGCGCGATGCGCACCCAGGCATGTTCGAGGGGCTTGGCGCGGCGGGCGAGCAAGCCGGTTCGAGGGCACGCGGCGTGGTGATCACCGTAGGCGTCGACAGCGGCGCCGCAACCGTGACCGTGCGTGCCACATCTGTGTGGCTCTACTCGACGACGCGCCTCCCCACGCCGACGACCATACTGCTGGCGCAACTTCGCAGGGAGGCAGCTCCGCCCTTGCCTTGCGGGAATCTCGGCTTCTGCGTGGTCCAGCCTCGATGCTGTCGACCTCGCTGCCGAGTTCGGCACGCCCGTGCCTACCATGCAAAGTGCCGGTCTTTTTACGATAGGGCGTGCGGCAAGCCTTCGTGCTCGCGCTGCGTGCCCTGCGCGAAGCATACACGCGCGGCACGGCCCCTCAACAGACCCGAGCCTGGAAACTGTTCCTACTCGCGCCGCGCTTTCTCCTCCACCGCGCTCGCGAACCGGGCACGGTCGGCCGCGACGCCCTNGCCGCCACTGACGCTGCCGATGATGAGGCCGCCCGTGAGCGGCGTCGATCATTGGCCTGCGCCAACGTGCGGCGGGGCGAAGTGTCCCGTGCGAGAGTTGTGTTGACATCCGCCGCGATCGCGCCCGGCACGGACGAGACCTTCGCCGCCCTATCTGATCCGGCACGGCGCCCGCCGTCACCCCGACAGGACGTGCCTGTCGACCTCTGCGAGCATTACAAGCTGCTGCTCGACGATGCCGTGGCACTCGAGCTGTTTGTCCATGCAGCTAACCTTCTCGCCGCTGCACATGTTCCTGCCGACGTCGCTGCTGCCGTCGGCCTTTCTCGCCTCACCGCGCTCCGCAAACCTGGCGGGGGCGTCCGTGGTATCGCTACCAGTGACACTTTCCGGCGTCTCGTGTCCCGCAGCCTTGCTCGGATGTTTGCCGACACCTTCGACGAGGCCACCCGGCCGTACCAGTTTGCGCTACAGACCAGGGCTGGCACCGACGCACTTTCCGGAATGCTCCGCGCCGCTGTCGATCTCGACTCTGCGGCGACTGTCGTGTCACTCGACGGCCGGAGCGCCTAGCGCACTGCGTTTCTGAACAAGCTGCACGACGTTGCCCCGGCACTCCTCCCGTTTGTGCGCGTATGGTACGGGCAGCAGTCCACGTACTTCTCGTGAGATGCCGCGATGCCCTCGTCGCCGCAGACGCGCAGCTGCGCCCCGGCGAGTGCCTCGCGGCCTTCCTGGACGACGTCTACGTTGTCACAACACCGGCCCGCGCGCGCGAGGCGCCGAACTCGGTGCGAACGTCTGGCGTGGCGATGCGCCTGAGGCGGAGCGCGGGTTCGTTGCCCTGGGCACCCCGCTCGGGCACCCACGGTTTGTCGCCGCCCACACCGACACTCGTTTGCTCGAAGAGGCGAGGCTGCTGCAAGAGCTCCCCCTGCTGCCCGACGCCTCGCCGCGTGCTGACCACATCATGCGCACCCTCCCGCCCGACCCCTCCGCCAGCTATGCGCGTGGCCACGACGATGCCGTCTGGCGATGCCTGCTCGCGCTGCTGGGCGAAGAAAACGACGCGGATCCCGAGGTCGCTGCAATCCCCCCCTCTTTGGCCCTGGGGGACGTGGAAAATGGAAATATCCATTTCGAACGTGGGGGTCCCCCTACCTCGCTCTCATTCTGTCTGGAACGTGGTCTGCTTACCCCCCCCCCCTCACTGTTGCAACAAAGACATGCAAGCGAAACATGACACTGAACAAGACTGCAGCATGCCGCAGCAGATTCTCCGACTTTTTATTCCATCGTCGGCCCTTCGCGACGATCTGCCAGCACGCCGCCACAGCCGCCCAGAGCCTGAAGCACGATAGTCACACAGTAGTTCCTAAGTCACACGGCGCGGGTCGTGCCCCGATGAGTGCCCGGCGAAACCCGGGTGATTCACCGCACAAGCATCGCGGAGCCTGTCGAATCAGGATAGATTTTGTAGCCCCTTCTCTGGCTCGGAACGGGTCGATGCCTTGAGCTCAAAAGGAGGGTCAGCCTGGCGGCCTGGGTGCACAGCACGGTCCGATTTTGTCGGCTTCAGTGTGGTTTAAAGCCACTCCGATTCTGAGACACTGGCATCATTCAGGAATCCTTTCGGAATCGCAGAAACATCTCAAAACTCAAGCCTCAGCAGAATGCACGGCGAACGAGCGAGAGAGAGAGAGAGAGAGCGAGAGCGAGAGAGACAGTGAGTGTAGACATGCCCGAGCATCTGACACTGGAGGCGACGCCAACTCAATCTCGAGAGCCCATGTTTTGAGCTTCTTCAGAGCACTCGCCCCATTCTGCGGATGCACTTGCAGAAGCTTTGCAATGACGGTCTTTCCGTAATCCTTTGTCGGCGTCTCATGCAGCGAAGCTTCGAACCAATCCGGGGCTTTGCAAGCCACATGTTCCCACTGCAAGCTCTTATCCTTGACTTCAAGGAGCCCATCTGCGGTAAGCAACTGGATCCCCCGGTCAGCATACATCGACGGCAGCTTCCTTAAGAATGCAGTCAAAGTCTGCGAACCTCGAATTCCGGGGCCGAAAGAGCGATGCGTGTAGAGCTGCATCGCATCCTTGCCAGACATCTCTTCGTCCCCATCGGGCACAGCTGCAGCCTCCACCTCCGCTGGCGCCCAGGACGCCGGATCCTCCCGCAGCTTCCGGATGCAGTCTGCGTGCTCCTTGGAGAGGTACACCACGATCATGCTGGACTGCTGGAATCCCTGGACCTGCAGGCCGGAGGGTTTCACCTCGCCCAGGATGGAGCCGCACGGGTCGATGAGGTCCATGACTGAAGCTGAACAGCCTACGAATTTCCGCTCTGATGCTGGGGCCAGGCGATAGACCCGCACTTTCGAGCATGACATCATCGTCAGTGCGTGGATCGACGGCTTTGTGACCCGGAGCTTGCGAGAAGTGCCACTGCTCTTTGCTGCAGCACCTCTGAACACCGTGGTGACGATTCCGACATGGAGCTCCGTGTCGCCGCTGCAGTTGTACACTACCACCTGCGGAGACTCCTCTTGGAAGTACGGCCTCAAATAGGAGGGCTTCACAATGATGCTGGAGCTTCCATCGGCAGCGGCATCCGGGAAAGCCTTCTGCAGCTTCTCCTGTACCTTGTACCAACCCGCAACACGGGAGTTTCGGCTTCCGTCGGTCAAGGAGGCAGCGCGAGCTAAGCAGAGCTCGCTTTCGAGTCGGTTCCAGTCATTCTGCTGCTCATGGCTCGTGTTCAGAACCATGGTTTTGCTCAAGACCTTCTCACCGATGCGTGCTGCAGCTGCAATGGCTCGCATCCGGGGGGCTAGCAATGCCTGTCTGACCATCAAAGCCCCCAGCGACTCTGCTTCGGGCCCCTCCATGTTGAACTCGCTGAGTCTACATATCAGCTGCAGCAGTCCAGACCAGGTTCTATCGGGGCGCTGCTCAGACAAAGCATCGGATGGGTTGGCACTTGCCTGGATGTCCTGGATCGGAGGCACTGCTGAGCCTGACGGGTCTGGGTCCTGTACAGCAGGAGGGCAATCTTGCACCGCGGCCGCCCCCTCCTTGTCGATCTCCGCCTGCAGCTGGATGGTCTCCATCTTGTTCACGGCATGGTCCTCCAAGGACTGCACCAGAAGCTCTTCCGGGGACGGCTCCTCGTCATCCAGGGCCTCGTCGACGAGGTCCGGGTCCACGGCATCCGCCTCCGCACCCATCAAGATGCCTCTGCCTGCGTCCTGGAACCAGGCATGAAAGTCCTTCTCGTACGCATCGGCTTTCTTGCCACTGGAGATGAAGGACATCGTCAGGGCTGCCTCCCGACGACACTGCTGCCACAGATTCGCGGCATCGGCCGCATCCACCACATCATGCATCGGAGTGGGCGGCAAGAAGGTCTTCCGAGACTGTTCCAGGTGATGGCGGTAGGATCCATGGATACCTTGGGCCACTGTCGGTGTGCCTCTGTAGGGTCGCTTGCTGGTGCTGAAGGCGAACTCGCTGATCTTCTCCGCGAAGCAATGGGGACTGAAAGAGTCCCGCCCCTGCTTGCCGGCATACATGCAGCTGAGGACGTTGCATGCACAGACATGGGCAGCGTTGCGAACCGTGGTGGATGGCAAGTACTGCTGGCTCCAGTCTTTCCCGCATCGGAGTTGGGCTTCCATTGCCCCCATGAGCAGCGCGAAGTAAGCCGTGCCTGCAGCCAGAAATCTCTCTCTGGCACTGAATTGGGCGGAGCTGACGGCCTCGCCGCCGAGGCTGATCAAAGAGCATAGCCAGCAGAGGACGTGGTGGCCAAAAGAGCTCCATCCGTTCTTCAAGTACGCAGGGTTGATTCTCTGCATACTTTGCTTATCGCTCTGCGTATCCTGGTGCACAAAAGCCTTGTGAGGCAGTCCAGCTTGGACGGCAAAGGCCATGTCGACACCGCTCGCCCCGAAGAAGACTGTTCGGCTCCCCGAGTGGCAGTGTGCGGTGATTCTTTTCAAAGTGTGCAATGTGTCCAGCCCCGGCAGCACTGCCTCATCCGACCTTGTGTGCCAGAGCACACGGAAGGGAAAGTAGCTGAGGGTGAGGGGCCGCTGCTCACAGTCGCACCAGAAAGGCATGTCAGAGAGGGCAACGACATCGGCCAAACCAAGCAGCAGACGCCGAAGGCCACTATTGGAGTTGCCTCCGTCGAAGCACACTCCCATCGCCGGCAAGCCCTGGTTGGCAGCCACGCACTCGGCCAGGCAGCAGCCCACAAGCCAGACGACATCACTGACTTTGTCGTCCTTCCAAGCCCCGTCACTGCGAGGCACGGGAAGAGAGCAGATCTCCCAATGCATAGCCAGGCTGTCAGTACGACACATGACCACACTCTGTGTAAGCCTGGCCAGTTTCTCACTTGGAAAAGGGCCAGCAGGAGGCAACTTGCTGTAGTCCTCATCTTCTGAACAGCTGAATGCACCTCCTACCATGACTCTTTCGGTTGGATCGAAGAGTCCTGAGCATGGGCTGTAGCTAGGCGTCCAGTAAGTTTCATCGATGCTAAGGAAAAAAGAGCGGGTGCCGAATCCCTTCATCTGATCCAAAGCTATCTGGATGTTCTTGCGGAGCTGGCCCTCGATGGCGACGGCGATGTACGGCTGCGGGACCAGGTCGGAACAAAAGTTGCACAGGGATTGGTGGGGCAGGCTTACGCCGAAGCACTTCAGCAAGGCTTTGCTCTCGGCCGATGTGCCGAGGGACCACACGATCTCTTCCAAAGTCTCGGAATCGGGGCGTTGCAGGACCCTCTCGAGGCCCCGCTGCTGCTTGTCCTTGCTGACCAGGAAACTGTTCACGAGGAAAGAGATCACTTTGTTGGAGCTCAGCCCGCCTGCTGCTATTTTTGCAGCCAAGGCCAGGTCGTCACGGCACATGCGATGGTTCTGCACGGCATCCATGAAGTTGGTGCTCAGCAACTGGTAGACCTGGCGCTCGCCGTCTGCCAGGGGCTTGCCCTTTGGGAGGACATCCAAGGTGCGGTTGATCCAAGAGTCCAGTCGCTCTGTCCTGCGGCAAGCTTGGATGCCTTGGAGCTTTCGCTTTATAGCATCCATCTGCTGTTGTTCTTGGGGCAGAGTCAGGATGGCGTCAAGCTCGCGACGTGCGAGCTTGCTCTCCGCGAAGTCGAAGCTGTAGAGCTGCTGGCGGAAGTCCCGGCGTTCGCTGTCCAGGCCCATTGCCAACAGCCTGAGATACTCGCCTAGCTTGATGCGGCAGGCCCAGAGACAGACCTGGGCCTGGAACTGCTTGTTTTCCGCGAGCTTCAGGCACTTGGTACAGCCTGCCTGCTCCCGGGACGCCTGGCCCAGGCAATGCTTGGATCTCAGAGCCAGTTGCTCCTCATGCCACGCCCAGGAACACTCGTCCAGGCCGTTGCCAGCATCTGCGGACTTGCACTGGATGCAGTTGCCTTGCAGCCAGATCAGGACGGACTCCGAGATCCCGTCCAGGGCAGTCTCTGAGTTCAGGAAAATGCCTTGACAAGGAATGGACTGTGCCGGGTCAGCGGCAGCTCCGCCGGGGTTCTGATGTGCAGCTTGGCCCACGGAGGAGGCTGTCTCATGCGCCAGCAAGTAGCGATGGCCAGAGTAGCTCATGCGATGCGTGTTGACAACCCTCTTACACACAGAACACCACCAGGAGGTCCCAACACTGTGTATATACACAGTGGGCCTGTTCTCCCGAACCCATGTCCGTAGATCTGCCAGTGAATCGGATGCCTTGGGTCGGCCACGACCCGGGATCTTACCAGAGCCCTCCACAGGCTGCGAGGTTGTTGCAGCCGGCACCACCGATGCACTCGGGGCCGCCTCCTCTGCTGGACAGAAGACTCTCTGGAGCAAGCTTTTGCAGGCTTTGCACTTGGACCAGGTCTTGGCATCGGCCAAGAGATGGCAGAACTCCTTCCAATGCCCCGAGTCATTATTGCACTTGCTGGAAGCATGCTCCTTCTGGAAGGCCCCGTTGTAGGTGATGAGCTTCTCCAGCGCCATGCCTGCACCACGACTCTGCTTTGCTTTCTGTGTCTCCTTCGCCATCTCCTGTTTGTTCTTGCTCCGAACTTTCGTGCTCCTGCCGGACGCTGCCGCCACAATGTCCTCGGATGCCCTGGCCAGGCCGACCAATATGCCTTCCATGTCAGACTCCGCCTCCGCACCTGGATCCTCCGCCTCCGCACCTAGATCCTCCGCCTCCGCACCCGGATCCTCCGACTCCGCACCTGGATCTCTTTTCTGGCGCCGCCTAGGCGGTTTTTCCGCCGAGGGCGGGGTGCCTCTGTCCAGTCGCCTCTCCGCCTTGACGGGTCTCGGCGGTGTGCTGGGCTCCGGGCCACTGTCGCCTTGACACAGCGCCCTAAGCTCGGGCATGGCAAGCATCTCCGAAGGCACAACTGGGGGCCAAGAACTTCCTGGCCTGTCCATCGCTGCGAGGATGTAGCGCCAACACAGCACTACTCTGAGGCCACATGTCCAACTGTCGTCCTGAGGTATGTCCACACGCACCAGGCGAGACTGCCCTCTCACACCGGCCCAACCAGTCTCTGCATCCAGGCTGTCGATGAAGGCCGTTGCCTCATTCTCGATCGCATCTGCCTCGATGCCTCCATGCAGGACCATGTAGTCGCTGCAGCCTCTGCGCATCCAGAGTCCTCCGAAGTGGGACGGTGTCTGCAAGACACCGACGACAAGGTCAGCACACGGATGCAAGACGAGCACACGGCTGCGTTGCTCCGTCGAGCAATCCACGACCGCTGTGTGCTGGGGCCAGCAGTCTCCGAACTGCTCTTTGCTGACAGACACTAGCAAATGCAAGATCGTGCCCAGGCTACTCAGACTGCCGAAGGTCGGAGCACTCCACTCCCAGGGCTGCAAAAGCCGCTGTTCCAAGGCCACGCACACCTCCCGAGTCGGCAACCGTTTGATGCTCGCCGCCGGAAGCTTCGCGAGCAGCTGCTGAGCTGCTTTGACCTGAGGTGAAATATAGTGAAATGCCTCGCCAGATTCCAGTCAGATGGCTTCCACGTGATCTCGGCCCGGGACAGCAATGCCCTGGTCCACTTCCGAGGCCTTCCCCGGGTGTTCCTCGGAGTGTCAGACAATGCTCCAGCCAAAGAAACATAAATCACATGGTTACAAACCTGCAAGACTCGGCCCACAATTCAGGGCATCGCCGCAAAACCCTTAATTGGAAATGGCAGGGGGGGTACGTCCCGAAAGCGAGGACTGTCTCGAGGATGGCCCACGTACCCCCCCACAAATTTCCATTTTCGGCCTGCCCGGGGCGATCCCCGCAAATCCCCCGATCTTCCCAGCAAAAGCTTGGNACCCCCCCAAAGATTTCCATTTTCGGCCGGCCCGGCACGATCCCCGGGATCCCCCCTACCAGACCCCTCGACTGTAATCATCCTACACTACGTGGCTAGAGCCGACAATACCAGGCAACTGAAGGCGACGACTGTCTCGAGGAGGGCCCACGTACCCCCCCCAGAGATTTCCATTTTCGGCCGGCCCGGCACGATCCCCGGGATCCCCCCCATCAGACCCCTCGACTGTAGTCATCCTACACTACATGGCTAGAGCCGACAATACCAGGCAACCCGCCGAACACTGGTTAATTGGAAACGGCAGGGGGGGTACCTGCCGAAGGCGACAACTGTCTCGAGGAGGGCCCACGTACCCCAGAGATTTCCATTTTCGGCCGGCCCGGCACGATCCCCGGGATCCCTCCATCAGACCCCTCGACTGTAATCATCCTACACTACGTG
>BGNK01001639.1:112914-123317 GCA_003297005.1 Symbiodinium sp. clade A Y106 | reverse complement strand
GATCCCCCCTACCAGACCCCTCGACTGTAATCATCCTACACTACGTGGCTAGAGCCGACAATACCAGGCAACCCGCCGAACACTGGTTAATTGGAAAAGGCAGGCGGGGTACCTGCCGAAGGCGACGACTGTCTCGAGGAGGGCCCACGTACCCCCCCAGAGATTTCCATTTTCGGCCGGCCCGGCACGATCCCCGGGATCCCTCCATCAGACCCCTCGACTGTAATCATCCTACACTACGTGGCTAGAGCCGACAATACCAGGCAACCCGCCGAACACTGGTTAATTGGAAAAGGCAGGGGGGTTACGTCCCGAAAGCGAGGACTGTCTCGAGGATGGCCCACGTACCCCCCCACAAATTTCCATTTTCGGCCTGCCCGGGGCGATCCCCGCAAATCCCCCGATCTTCCCAGCAAAAGCTTGGNTACGTCCCGAAAGCGAGGACTGTCTCGAGGATGGCCCACGTACCCCCCCACAAATTTCCATTTTCGGCCTGCCCGGGGCGATCCCCGCAAATCCCCCGATCTTCCCAGCAAAAGCTTGGACTGCCGGGTAATTGGAAACGGTTTGGTACGTGCCGAAGGCGACAACTGTCTGGAGGAGGGCCCACGTACCCCCCCAGAGATTTCCATTTTCGGCCGGCCCGGCACGATCCCCGCAAATCCCCCGGAGAGAACTCGCTGCGATCTCAGGCCCGTGCCTGCTTCAGGGGATGTTTCTCATGCTTCTTTATCGAGGAGAGCGACACCTGAGGCAACCGACTGCAACGAGACACGACCAGGGTTCAGCGGCCAGCTCTGGGTCCACGACAGGGGCATCCGAAGGATGCCTGCAACGAGACAATACCAGGATTCGGGAGCAAAGGCCAACACGAGCGGCCAGCTCTGGGTCCACCACAGGGGCATCCGAGGCAGTCGGCATCGGCGAGAATGCCTGCAACGAGACAATACCAGGATTCGGGAGCAAAGGCCAACACGAGCGGCCAGCTCTGGGTCCACCACAGGCGCATCCGAGGCAGTCGGCATCGGCGGCACAAAGGATGCCTGCAACTAGACACGACCAGGGTTCGGGAGCTAAGGCCAAGGACGAGGATCGGTGTAGGTGCAGGATCGTGTGGGTTTGATTGTCGGGTATCTCGTCCAAGCTCCAGGCACTGGCGATGGCAAGAGGTTCCCGAGAATCAGTACGGGCCTGGCAGAGCCACGTGATGTGAGCACAGCCACAGAAAACAACAGAAGCCAAGGTTCCAGCCGTGTTCGGCAAAGTCCTGGGAGCTGCCTGGACAGGGCCACACTCGCTTCCAAACCGGGTCACACCAAAGAGCAGCTGGCCTCCCCCGCGGTATCCGAGGCTGCAGCTGTCGATGATCCTGGAGGCAAGGCCTGCCGATGCAAGGAGCTAGGATAGCACCGGCAGCCAGCTCGCAGACCACAGAAGGCACAGACAGGAGCAAGGACAACCAAGGCCGGCCTCGTCCGATGTCGCTTGTCCCATAATCACCTCAGCCAGAGCACACGGCAACCCGTCATCCCGGGTTGGAAGTTTCGTTGTGTCGCAGGCAGCCATGATGTGCAAGTTGCGAGAAGCACTTTTCAGCCGCAGCGGACAGGATCCAGTGGATGTACACAGAGAAACAGGACCCTCCACGACCCTCCGTGAACAACCACGAAAGGGTCTAACGAGTCTAATGCCGACCCCGCGATGACGAAGTTCGGAGGCATCCTCTTCTGGGACACCTAAAACACGTTTGCTTGACAAAATGTCCGGCACAGGACTAGCCCTTCATCTTCTCTGCGGCTGGCCTCTTCGGATCTGCCGACTTGTCGTCTGTGGCTGGAAGATCCGGCCCTCCGGGCTTGTCGATGCTCTTCTCTGGCCCCTTCTTCTGCGGACTCGGTGAGGAACTGGATGAGCTCGCCGGTGACGCAGCGCCCAAAGGGCCCCATTCGACATAGAGGCCAACACTGAAGTGAGCAAGCTTGATGCGGCGGCGCTTGTCTGCCACCACCGGTGACGGAGCATCCCCACCATGCAGACGATGCTTCCTCGGCGGTGTCGCCATCACATCAATCTTCTCTCGGGCCAGAACGTGCTAGGCACAAACCTGATCCTGTGAGGTGCATACAACCTAGAGATACCTGAGCAGCCACTCCAAAGCAGCTCCTTGTCCAAGCTCGCGGCCGGACCCACATCCACGGAGCTATCCTAGGCACTGCAAGAGCAACGATCCGAGGCAGACACACACACACACACACATACACGGCCGACTATGCAATCGATGCCAAAGCTGAGTCGCTCCAACCTTGTCCTCATTCACAGGATCACCAGCCTCGTTAGAGATCATCAGAATCCCTGGCCCCGTAGAGATCATCAGAATACCGCACCCCGGGCCTGGCCCAAGGTCCCAGCGCAAGCTGAATTGTCATGTGGAGGTTCATCTGAGACCTAAGGTGCGAATTCGCAAAACCGAGACAATATGGACCCCGGGACCAAGGCAAGCAGCAGGCACAGAACTACCCGAATTGCACTCGCCAGGACCCCAGCCGGCTCATCAGTGACCTAAGGCATGGCACGGATACATAAGAACCCAACTCGCAAAGAGTCCAAGGCCGAAGCCACGGCCAGGGGATCCAGAGCCCCACCAGTGATGACCTGGCACAGGGAGCGGGGTTCGGGTTTTGGGTTCGGGGTTGTAGGCTTCGGGATTTGGTGTTTGGGGTTGTAGGGCTTAGGGCTTTGGGGTTTCAGGCTTCGGGTTTGGGCTTGGGGGTTTGGGCTTTGAGGTTTGGGCCTGGGGGGGTTGGGTGTTCGGGGTTTGGGTTTTGGGCTCGGGCACAAACCCCGAAAGAACCCAAAGGAACAAAGCCCCAGTCACCCATCCCGAAGCCGCAATCCCCGAAACCGAGACGTCGACAACCCAAGCAACTATANGGGCACAAACCCCGAAAGAACCCAAAGGAACAAAGCCCCAGTCACCCATCCCGAAGCCGCAATCCCCGAAACCGAGACGTCGACAACCCAAGCAACTATATAGCGGGGTAGTCGAGGTCAAAGGGAAGGGGACACACAGCACGATTTGTTTCTAATCAAAAAGACTTGCGACATGTGAAACTCACCCCTCGTTGGCCGCAAGATGCCGCATGTGCTGCCAGCCATAAGACCTGCTATATAGTTACGTGTCAATCAAACCAGCTAATCCAACCCCCGGCCTATGCCTAGGTTCGGTTATGATCGGTTAGATTTGATTAGCTATCCAGAGAGGACCAGAAGCACATGCTGGCTTTGCGGCTGTGGCCGTCTGTGCAGCTGTGTGTGTGCTCTGTTCCATGTGTGTGTGTGTGTCTGTGTGCTGTGTGGGCTGTGTGGCTGTGTGTGGCTGTGTGTGGCTGTGTGTGGCTGTGTGTGGCTGTGTGGCTGTGTGGCTGTGTGCTCTGTGGTTCGTGTTCTCTACAGCCTCGGCTCACTAACTGGCATCACTCGAGTCGCTGTTCACCATCTCCTCGTCGGTCTTCCCGTCATCGTCTTTCTTGCTGTCATCGTCTTTCTTGCTGTGGTCGTCCTTCTTCTTGTCATCATCTTGCTTCCTGTCGTCGTCCTTCTTCTTGTCCATCTTGACGACACTCACGGCACAGCCCACCGCCCGGTACTCGTGAACCTCATCGCAGCCTGGCGACTCCGCATCCTCCACGAGCTCTCTCACTGTGCTGCTGAGAGGCATCCCGGAGTACGCGATGCATGAGCTGCCCTCCAAGTGGGCTACCTCGATGCGGTCCCGGCCGGCGATGTCCACGTACCGGAAAGGCGTTGTCGCCCACTCCGGGATCTCCTTCTTCTTCTTCTCCTCCTCTGTCGTCTTGTCATCGTCTTTCTTCCTGTCGTCGTCCTTCATCGACTCGTCGGTCTGCACCGACGAGTCGACGAATGACTTCACCTTCGTCGCTCCCAGGGCTGCTTTTTTCATGGCCTTCATGGTCTTCGTCGCCTTCGTGGCCTTCATGGCTGCTGTTTTCATGGCCTTTGTCGCCTTCATGGCCTTCATGGCCTTCATGGACTTCGTGCTCTTGCAAGCCTTCGCGGCAGTCGACTTCATGCTCGCCGACGGCTTCTTCATGTTCAAAAACCAGGATGTGAAACCCCAGAGTACGTTGAGCTCCGCAGTCTAGGCAGCAACCATCAGCAACCAGGAACAGTCACACAAAAGGCAGCCGGGTATGGCGAAGGATCGAGAGATATCGAGAGGCTATGCTTTCACAGGCTGGAAGCGATGTTCGATTCATTAGACTCGGGACCTAGAGGATCGATAGGCCATGTGTTCACAGTTGGGATTCGGGATGATTCGGGCCACTCTGTCCATGTCTTGGATTCGTACTGCTAATCACACCAGTGAAAAAATGCCCCCATACGTTCCACATGCGACTTGATTGATGCTCTGATTAGCACTTGATCCTGAACAGCACTGCTGTCGCCACCGTAAGCCCACAACCGCCGAATCACAACCTCTAGGGACTCTAGGGCCCTAGGGCGCACCTGCACAGGCGCCGATGCCAGCCCAGATGTGGAATCCTGGCACATGGGAGGAAGGAGGCAGGGGGTTGATTGCGGTCGTACCCATCACTCCCAACGACCAGTGCAGGCAAGCTCAAAGCCAACCACAGGACCCTTCCAAACCGGGCACACCTCGGGGGCCGGCAAAGGAAGAGGAGCCGATGCCGATGAAGAAGCCTGGCGCACAGGCCGTCACAGAACAGTCCGCAACACTCTTGGCCCAAGGACCATGCTGGTCTCTGAGGGTCTGGCCGGAGCCGTGCCCGGAACGACCGAAGACGCAGAGGCCTCGGGCAAGTCAAGAATGGTGAGACCAGACCAAGCATGGTAAGTGAGTTGCCGGCCTCGGCCGAATAATGATCTCCATCCACGGAAGCCTGGCGAAAGGAGGATGGAGAAGCACACCACAGGCAAAGGAGATCAAGGCCCCGACAGCGGGCACCAAGGCCATCTCCTGGCCATCAAATCCCACTTCCACTTCAGGGGCTCCAACACATGCCATGCCACCCCTGCCTGCTCCTCAATCTGCTGCTGCTCCTGTCGGTGCCACAGATCAGAAGAGACCCCCTAAGCAGCGCCGGAAAAGCGGAGTCCTTCAAGCGAGCATGTGCATCATCCACCGCGGCTTTTGCCGGTGGTCGGGTGGACCGCATCCACCCTATTCGCCCGCCCGGCCTAGGCAATCAGACAATGGCACACGAGCAAACAAACGAGATAATGCAGTCCAAGGCTGCTGCGACCACCACTCGTGATGCGAATGACGATTGGGCCCGAAGTGGGCACTGCACCTGCAGGTGCCACGAAACTCGTGCTGGCAGGCCGCAACGAATCGCAACGGTCCCGGCCTACTCCGCCACACTCGGCTGCTCCCATCCCAGCTCATCGGCTGGGGAATGCCGTCGCAGGACACCACACCCTGGTGAGTTGCACCAACAAAACAAAGATCGGCGAGAAACGCAGGATGGGGGCCCGGCACATGCATCAGGAAGCGGAACCAGTGCTTTCGGAGCGTCCTCGGGCGCCTCCTCCAATGGAACCAGTCGGTTCCGAGGCCTCAGAAATGATCCCATCTATCCCCAAGTGAAAAAAAATCGCTCGGAGAGAAGTGCCGAGATCCGGGCATGACCGCCGGGTGCAAAATGCACGAAGGCTCGTGAGGCAATGCTTGCTAACGCTATCGTGAGTTATGCGAATGTGCTACCCAGTGCCGACAAGGTGGCTTACCAAACCCTTCCCCCTATGCCGTCATAGTGGCTTAGGATCTTACCTAACAAGAATAAGTTCTAGTGCAACCCGCTGCCGACAAGGTGGCTTACAATTACAAACCCTTCCCCCAATGCCGTCATAGTGGCTTACTTAAGATCTTGCTGACAAAAACTAGAACAATTACTTAGCCTCGCGAGAATGTGCTAAAGATCCGTAGCCCGTTCCCTGGGCTGCCTGGGCTGTGGTTTCGCGAGAATGGAGCTAGGGACATTGGGAATCTCGGGGTCCATGCATGCATGCTGCTACAGATGGCCGCCTCCACGGCAAAATGCCTGCAGAACGGGCGACCATGTGTCACGACAAAGACTGCTGGATCACCGATCAGAAAACGGACCGTCCCTCGCTCTCTCTCCCTGATTTTCTCTGCCTGTCGCGACCTCAATTCTCTCCCTGGGATTTTTTCGTGTCTTCAGCCCGACCCCCGTTTCTGGGATAGTTCCGATTTTTTCTGGTTCATGAATGCCGCACACCTGGACCCGATAAGAAACGACAGCAAGAATGCAACCGCCTCGGGATGCGCGATCTCGGAATGGACTTCGTTTTGTCATTAGTGATGCACCGCCCGACAAATGCTAAGCTCAGGAAATCTCGAGTTTTGAGAACATACAACCAAGCCGCAGTCCCAAAACCAGTAAATGGAAATCTGATTCCGGGAACGTACGACTTCCAATATTCACCCCCCCCCCAACACCAAAGCTGGTAAATGGAACTGGTAATTGGAAATGCCTACGTTCGTCCCCCCACACTTCCATTTAACACGGCGGGGGGATGCTGCAGCACGCCGGCTCGCCATGCTGCCGGCTCGTTTGGGCGGCCTGGGCCTGCAGTGCGCCGAGCGTACCCCTGCAGCTTACTGGGCCGCCTGGGCCGACGCACTGCCCGCCTTGCGCGCGCGCCGCCCCGACGCTGCTGCCAGGTGCCTCGCAGAACTCGCTGCAGATCCGGCTGCTGCTGCCGCCTGCTTGCGCGCTGCCGAAGAGGCTGGCCGTGCGCGCCGGATGGCAGGGCCGCCCTTCTTGGCAGGCGCCTCTCCACGCACAGGTAGAGCAGCCGGAGGCGGTGACGGCAGCAGCGCAGGTGGCGCCTCTGGCGAGGGCGCGCCATGTAGCAATGGTCGAAGCACCGTTTTGGCCTGCAGCTGCAGGGTGAGAAGCCCCTCCTGGATTGCGGCGGGGAAGTAGTGGCCCTCTTCCGGCACAGCGACGGCCCGCAAGATGACACTGAGCGATTCGGCGCCGGAGGAGCGAGGTGCCGCCCACGCCACGAGACGCTGCAACGCGGCCGATTGGCTAAGGTCGTCCCCGCGTGCTTGCGCGACAAACGCGATGGCCGCGACTGTGTCGTGCACAGGCAAAAACGTGCGCGCGTTTCCGGTTTCTCGGAGCCGGCTGTACATACACTCACTGCATTGCGAGGCTGCTAGCCCACGCTGCGGGACAACAGTTTGCGCGCAGCGCCAACATAACCATGTCTTCACTCACGCCACGCGATTGGGGAGAGACCCTCCAAGATGTCACGCCCATACACGTGCCATCTTCCCCTCCCTCGGCGGATCGACCTGGCGACGTCGGCTTCGACGCGCCGGCCCTCGCGGCATGCCCCGTTTGTCTGGAACGCCCCTCCCCGAACCAAACGTGCACGAGACCACCTACCCGTGCTGCGGCGCCTTCACTCACCTTCATTGCCTGGTGCAGGCCGCCCGCTTGCATGGTCGGTGCCCCAACTGCCGTGCCGCTATCGACCATTTGCCCCGCGAGCCAAGCGTGGCCGAGCGGTGCCAAAACCTGGGGGTCAGCTTGGAGTTCGCCTCGGCCCGGCTTCCGGCTCGCAGCGCCGCCCATGCAGAAGTCCGCGACTATGCAACACGCACGTTCTCTCGCGCTGATGCCCCGGAACCGTCGGAGCCTGCTCATGTGCGCGTCGTTTGCTGTCGCCGCCTCGCCGGACCCGAGATGGGCTTTACCGAGCTGCCTGACAGTCGGATGCACTGGGCGCCAGTACCACGCCGTGGACCCAGCGGCATCACACGTTGGACAGCTGTGTGGCTTTGCATGCGTTGTTGCAATGAGCTGGAGTGGGAGCGCGTGCAGGTCCCAGGCCCAGCTCCTGCGTGCATGCGGTGCAATGTACCCATGCTGTGGGAGGTAGACATGCGCCAACGCGTCGAACGATGGGCGTGCAGTCGTTGCCTTGGTGAGGGGCCCCCGCGAGCCCTCACGCTTCAAACTGCTGCCCAGCCCACTGCCCACGCGACGCCTGCACCGCCCATGCCGCGCCCACCCCCACCCCGGCATGCTGTTGCCGATCTGGCCCGAATGCCTCCCCCGTCACTGCCTTTCGGTGAGCATACCAACTCGCGCATCTACGTGCCTTTGCTGCTCCACGCAGCAGGCCTGGTTTCGCACGTCAGCTACGTGGACCATCGTGGACCGCCCAGGCTTCCATTGGAGCTTGGTGGCAGCGCCAGATCGACGCAGTGTCAGCTCGCGGGGCTCTGCAAAGCTGGCAGATGTCGCAACTCACACAGGCACGAAAAGGAGTGCTGACGACCTGGCCGCGAAGCAGCGCTCTGGCGCAGAGCTCCGCAGCGAAAACTTGAGAGGGCAACTCGGCGCCCGACAAAAGGCTTGAAACAGGAGCTTCGGAAAGACAACCTCAGCCGACCAAAGCAGGGTTTGGCAACAGGGCGAGCGCACAGTGGGCAGCGGCGGCGCGCAAAGCCCACGTGCAAGCACTGGCACTGTAAGCTAAAACTGGGGCCCGGGCACGAGCAGCGGAAGGCGAGGCCGCAAAGCTCGACTGACAAAAGCAAGCGCGAGCAAACGGAAAAACTAGCGCGACCCGTCCCTCGTGCAGGTCAGGCCGTGGCACAAATGGACGCCGCAGCAGGGCCCAAAGCACCACGCACGGGGCAGCGCGCCGCAAGCCTCTCAGGAAGGGAAGCAGCGGCCGAGCGCAGGCCACGGACGCGAAAAGCACAAGCCTGCCAGGTCAAGGGGCAGCGCGCTTCTTGGAAGTGCGGTGCCACTTCTTGCCGCCGCGGTGCTTCTTCTCGTGGTGCGTGGCTGCACCACGGGTTCTGCTGGGGGTCGGCGCCGGACGCTGTGACGCAGCAGGTGCCGACGGTGTTGGGGGAGGTTGCTCGGAGGCAATCCCCCCCTTGCTGTCAAGAAGTCGGCCGCACGGATTATCAAGTATTCTCCTTGCAAAGCAGCCGTGACCGAGTTGCGACCCAGGTTCAAAGTGACGCAAACGGGTTGCATGCGCTCGCTGGAAGCCCGAACAGACCCTCCCTGACCCTTGAGCCAAAATGGCTTGAGCCAAAATGGCTTGAGCCAAAATGGCTACTTGAGCCAAAATGCCTTCCGTTTTCATCTTCCTTCTCTCTCCTTCCTTCCTTCCCTCCTTCCCTTCTTCCTTTTTGTTTTTTTCGCACACCTCTTTTGCGTCCGTCCACTCCGCCGTCCCAGTGCTCAAGCCCAAAGTCCAGGCCACGCGCAAGCCCAAAGTCCAGGCAACAGACTACGGAGGGAGGCGACTGGGGAGAGAGGGGGGAAGTGCCTCGTGCGCAGCACCGAGAAGGTCACTCAACTCCAAGGGGTCCCCATCGACGTTGGCAGTGTGCGCGAAGGGGAGGGACAGGAGACTCGCTGCGAGAGCACGGGCGGCTGCGAAAGAAAGCAAGGCAGACCAGCGGGTGACATACACGGCGGTGGCACTCGAGCGCAGGAGCGGCGGGGCTGCTCGCGCGCGGCTGCGGGCAAGGAGTTGGATGAACTGCGCAGCTTCAGTGCTCCAGCGGCCACCACGCTCAATTCCAAGCACAACGAGCCGGCACCGTGCCGAACGGAGTAGTTCGGGGTATGTCCGCTCCTTCGCCTTGCGGGCGATGCGTAAGGCGGCACCGGCAGTTGAGCGTTGGTGGCGGCGGGCTTGCACTGCGGAGTACAAGCCAGACACAAGCGTCGTGTCAACTGCGAGCTGGGCACCGCTCCAAAGACGAAGACCGTTGGCGATGACCTCGATGCGCCGCTCGTCCTGCCGCTGGACAACAAGGTTGAGGTCACGCAGGAGCACGTTGGTCGCGACGGTGGCCGCGGCCTCACGGCAAACCCGAGCAGCGGCTCGCTCGAGTGGGACAGCTCGCGAGCACAACAAACCAGAGGCGTGGGCAGGAGGCTCGGTGGTCGTCACCCAAAGCATCGAGGCGGCGCCTGCAAGGGCAGAATGCAGGGACCAGAGGCAGCTGCAGGCACAGGCGGCGCAGCAGCATCACACGGTAACACGCAGGCTCGAGCCGGGGCTCGGGGGAAGTCGGCAATGCTGTGAGCACTTTGGCTGCGAAAGAGCCGGACTGGGAATCCAGCAGGGCAGTTGAGGAGGGATCGAGCCGGCCTGTGAGGGAAGCCGCAAAAGCTGCGTCGAGTGCGAAGGAGGCGCTGCGCTGACGAGTGAAGTCGGTGGGCTGGTCATCCGGTTGCTCAGGCAAGGGGCAAGGGGTGTGGGCGAGCTGGTCCCATCGCGGGGCTTGGCAACCGGCCCCGGCCAGTGTGCGGGCGGCGGCTTCTTGCAGAGTGGCTAGCGACGGCGCC
>BGNK01001639.1:95544-112849 GCA_003297005.1 Symbiodinium sp. clade A Y106 | reverse complement strand
CTGGGGCATGCTGGGCGGCACTGCGCAGACCAACAAGCTCATTGGCCAAAAACTCGCCGGCGGATTCAACACGCAGGAGGATTGCAAGGCAGGAAAAAATGGAGCGATCGTGTGCAGCCGAGAAAGCCCTCGTCGCTGGGGGCGGCAGGATCCGGAGCACGTATTGTGCGCGGGGCAAGGCACAATACAGCAGCAACAACCAAGCAACTTGAAGGTCAGGGACGTCGGGCGTCGGGGAGCCTGGCTAGCAAGCGGCCGTGCTGCGTAGTCAAGGTGTCAAGCTGTGCAGCGACGTACTCGGGGGTGCCGGGGGAGGTGCCGAGCACGCGGAGGCGCTGGGTCCCCGACCCAGGGCTGTGCACCGGCAGGCGCGGGTAGCGACGCGGGCCTGACGCCGGCTGCGTTCCACACGCGGGTCTTGGAGGGGTTGAGCTGAATATGCGCCTGGGCAAACAAGTGCTGCTGCAGCCTGCCCAGAAGGTGTGCCGCGCGAGGAGGTGGTGAAGTCACGTACACATCGTCAAGGAAAGCCCGCACACGTTCGGCAGAGTGCGTTTCAGCCTGCAAGGCGGCCAGCGCAGAGGCCATTCCCAAGGCAAACAGCGCTGGCATCAGGGGATCACCTTGCTCGCCGCCCTCCGCTTGCATGATGCGGTGGACGACCCCTGCGTCGTCTCTCCACAGGAAGGTGGGAGGCTGGGCGTAAAACAACCGTACAAACGGGAGGACGTTGGCAGCATCGGGTGTATGGCGGAGGGCGCGGAGCATGGCATGCCGACTAATGAGGTCGTAAGCCCCGACACCATCAACCGAAAGGACAGTCAACGTGGGGTCCATCTCGCACTCGAGCTGGAGGCTGTGTGCGAGGGCCTCGGCGCCAGCACCGGTAGCAAGTCAATGAGCCGCCCCAAAGCAAGGGCCTGCGCAATGGTTGCTGGCAGCTGTGCACGTGCGAGGCGGGTGGCAACCGCGCCGAAGGAGTCGACCGCGGCCGAGTCATCCAGAATGAGCCTGACCATTTCGGCCATGTAGCCGCTGGGGCCCCGTCCGGAGCGCCGCAGGTTAGTGAGCAGGGCTGGGCAGGAAAGTTCGACAGGGGAGTCGGGGCACCAGGCCAAGATGTCGGGGCCAAGCGGTTCGTAAGGCGCAACCGGGCGTCGGACCGGGTCGCGGAGGTGTTGCAAGGTGGTGTCATCCCCTGCGACGAGGGGCTCGGCGAGCAGCGCCTGACGCGCGGCTGACTCGCCGAAGTGTGCAAGGTGAACGGCACGGTCTGCACGCGCATCCTGACGGGGCTGGGGCGGGGCAGCGGAGGTCTGCGCGTTAGTCGCGGCCGCGGCAGCCTCAAGGAGGGCAGGCCATTCCCCCCGAAAGAATTGCTGGAATCTGGCCCTGAGTGCAGGTTTCGGCACCCGGGTCGCGCCTCCTGGCCAGTGGAGCAACATGCGGGGGAGGAGCAGCCACAGCTTCCACGCACGTTCGGCATCTACTCCGAGAGGATCGGGGCATGTGTTGATGCAGGCCAGTGCGATGTAGAGGGTTTGGCGCAGCTGTCCCCGGATGAAGACGGGCGGGACGTGGAACATGGCACAGGGCCGGCTCAGAATGTCTGCAGCATTGCAGAGCGGTCCAGGGCAAGGAGTGCATTGTGTAGGCGAGGACCCTGCAATTCCACCCCCGGCATATGAAGGAGCGAACTCCCGAACCATTCGTGAATCCCGAAGTTCGCGAGAGCAGGATCAATGTCACCCCGAAGATAACTCCTGTTCCGCCTAGTCCTCCGCCGCCACCGCCTCCAGATTCGCAGTTGGGTAGAAGATCGGACTTGACAGAGATGTTTGAGGGTACGCCGGTCGCACCTAGCATGATTCGGGCCAGTCATTTGGGATTTTTTTTTTCCAACGGGCTTTTCGGGCGATCCACGCGCGGTCCCAGTGCACCTGCGAGCTACGGCACTGCAGGGGGGCTGCAGCGGCTCAGCGAGCCGGCCGGCAGCTGGGCACGGGCGGGCACGCGTCGTGCAGGACGTCCTGCAGAGGCGGTGCCTGCGCGCCAGGCATAGGGGCATGGACGGGCGGCGACCCGAGCAAAGTGGCAGCAAGTGTGTTTTGCATTTTGCACAGCCACACTGAGTAGGCCCCACCAGCGTCTGTACCAGCCCTGGGTGGCAGCTCCTCGGAGCGGAGCAGGGGCTCGCAGGGCACGCGAACGGACGAGCTGCGGGACGAGGCGGAGCGACTCGTCGTTCCAGCGCCCGCCGATCTCGCACGGATTACACCTGTGCAGGACACCGCCGTCCCGGCATGGGAGAGTGGGGTTCCGGGGGGTAGGTCTGATGCTCATGATGATTTCGTGGATCCGTGGCAAGGTCTGGACATAGCTAGCCTGGGAGTAGGTCCAGGTAGGAACCCATTCGTGCCAGAAGATCGGACGTATTGGAATCTGCCCACTTTGGAGGATCCGTCGCAACCGTCGCCCGCCATCGGACTGGCTTGTCTAGATAAGGCCGATGCTTTATGAGATTTCGGACATGTCTCAATGCTGGTGGCAGGGAGTAGAGTACGAGAGCCAAGTGTGGTATCAGCGGTGGTGCCGGGCATCAGCTCTTGAAAAAGGGTTGGTTGTGCCTAAGATGAGTTCCGATTTGAGTCGCATGCGCTTTCGGAGGTTGGAGTCGAGGGCGTTGGGGTTCTGACGGCAGTGCCGGCCATCAACAGAGATGAGCTTCTGGCTTCGAGATCGCTGAATTGCGTGAGTCTTCTGTCCTTAAGGTGTATGCCGCAGGGGGCCTGCAAGAGCGAACTCAAATCCTGGGTGATTTCACCAACTTAGGGGTGGCTCGCTGTGCTTCGGAAGCTGTGCAAGCGCTTCGGAAATGGAGCAGAACTCATGCCAGAGCTCGCACCATGGGTGTGTCGGTACCGGACCCTGCATTGGTTCTTCGGGGGCTAGACACTCTTACGGAGGGATTGCTTCGGAAGGCGGTGCATTCGCAGGTCTCCTTTGGGGTATCTACAGCCAGGAACTATTGCGATTGGACCACAACCCTACCATGGGAGCGGTTATGGAATTCTTGAAGGTTCTTCAGTGAGTGGGAACAAGTGTCGGCTTCTGGTCAGGGTGAAGCCCCAAAGCCTCCAAAAGCCGCACGGATGGAAGCTGACCCAAGATGGGATCCTAAGGGAGACACGGGCAACACCCACAAGGGGGGATTCAGAAGGGCAAGGACCGGGATGGAAAGGGGATCAGTGGGGGTAGGAAAACTCCAGGCGCCCAGCCCAACGCAGGTGGTAAGGGTTGGAAGGGACCTTCCCGTTTACATGACGTCACGAGGTTGTAGTAAGGGTCGGGATTGCTCGCATTACCACGATTTTTCTGCTGCCAAAGGACAGAGCTGATGCTACAACCGTGGCTCAGATCAACATAGACAACAAGACTGCTCAAGACCGAAAGGCAAGGGGAAAGGCAAACCTTTGGGAGAGTCCCGAGGCAATTCGACGACGGCTTCGGCGACGACGACTAGTGACCCTCATATTTTTTTAACGCCTTTTTCCGTCAGCAGCAAGGTCCCGCTCCTACCAAAAGCCAGCACGGTCCCGGGTTAGGGCCGGTTCAGCGCAGCGGCAGGCGGCTCGGCCCATCTGGGTCGGCCAGGTGTAACGGCCGCCGCAGCCACGCGAACCCATCCCGCCAGAGGTGTTGCAGTTCCAACCGCCGACGCCCGTGCGCCTGACTTCTACTGCAGTCGCTCGCAGCTTGCGCGAGGCCAAGCGAGGGAGTGCGCCCGGGCTGTCCGGAGCTCGAGCGGAGCACTACAAACTATTGTTGGGCCATGCAGATGATGTAGAGCTGCTTACAGAAGCAGCTAACTTGCTGGCACAAGCTGAGGTCCCGTACGAAGTCGCGGAAGGCATCGCTTTAACTCGCATGACAGCGATTCGCAAGCCCGGTGGAGGCGTACGCGGCATTGCGACGGGCGACATGTTTCGTCGGCTCGTCTCGCGTGCGCTGGCTGCCGCGTGGGCGCCCGTTTTCGACCAGGCTACCAGGCCATACCAGTTCGCACTTCGCACTCGAGCGGGAGTGGATGCACTGTCAGCGCGGCTCCGTGCAACCCTGGAGAGCGATGCCCGAGCCACCGTCGTTTCGCTGGACGGGCGTGGCGCGTACGACTGCATCTCCCGTGCCGCGTTTCTGCAGAAATTGTGCGATGTAGCGCCCGCACTCGTCCCGTTTGCACGCCTTTTTTACGGCCAGGCGTCTGAGTACCAATGGTGGGACGACGACGGGGTCCGCCACGGCATACCCCAGGCTGAGGGATGTGAACAAGGCGACCCCCTTGCCCCCGCCCTTTTCGCACTCGGCCAGCACGAGGCGTTGCGACGGGCTGATTCGCAGTTGCGGCAGGGTGAATCGCTCATGGCGTTTCTCGATGACCTCTATGTCCTTCTGCCCGAACCATCCCGTGCACGTGCCGCCTTGGATCTGCTGGCCGCAGCTATGACGAAAGGAAAGGCGAAGATCCTCCTCCAGCTGATGTCGGAGCAGCGGATGTGGCCGTGAGTGTATGATCCCGAGTTTACCACAGGTAGGAACTCGCAAAGAGCAAGCATGAACTCTGCATCAAAGATGTTGAAGTACAATGCATGCACCTGATCCACATGTTCGCATAAGACCTCCTGGATCCAGATAACTATCATATCTCCATCAAGGCGAATTTGTCTAGCTTAGCATCTGTTTCTTATTATGTGAGCCTTTCATGAAAGGTGGCAGGGATGGGAATCCAGCCCGCGGTAGTCCGGCAGGCTGCTGTTAATCACCCATTTCTCGCTGCACCAAACCTTGCGCAACATCTGCCCTGACTGCATGTCAAGGACGGCTGTGTCCAGCAGTGCTTTCAGCAACGTGGATCCTAATGTGTGAAACACTTTGGGCCCCTAGCTGCCCTAGCTGGCCATCACCGATCCAGCCAGTTCCTGCCGCCCGGTAGCCTCAGCGAAATATACAGCGCCTCTTGGTGTGGCTTGTGACAGGAATGTGACGTGATGCTCTCTCGCTTTCAAACGCTGTCGATGCCCTTGGCACTGCTGGCGAGAGGCGCCTTCATGTGCTTTGCCCAGTCTTGCATCCTTGACTCGTGCAATTCAAGCTGTAGTGACTAAAATGGTGACTCCGCAGTAGCGCAGCATGTACTTGCGCCATTTCTTTCTGTGCTCTTCGCAGTGGCGCTTCGGGCAAAAACAGTACCAGCACGCCCCACCCCATACTTCAACGCCGCCCCGGCTCCGTCCGCACAGATTTCCGCATGGCGTGGGTTTGGGCATCTTTGTCCAAGTTGCGGCACGAAGTGTGAAATGCGTTCCAGGAGAGGTTCCGGGCAGTTGATTCGGGTCCCAGACATGAATCCATCTTCGAACCAAGTCTTTGAGCCAGTGCCGCTTACTAAAGCAACAAGTTCATCGGAAGCTTGCGGCTGGCGGCAGGTGAAAAGCCGATGCTCCCGCCGCAAAGGATGATGAGGACGGTAAATGAGAACGATCAGAGGCTGATACGGCCCGGTGATGGTGATCGACGAGCAACGAGAGACGAGAGAGAGGCGACTGATTGCGTAAGTGGAGATCGAAACAGATGGTCGTATAAGTCTTTAGAGTCTACATTGCCAATGAGTTTGCCATACCAAGGTCACTGCGTGCCACCGCCGAAGCCGGGCGGGGGGTCCTTCAGTCACAGGCCCAGAAGGCCCAGAACCACTGATATCAAACCTTCGCCCCTTCGCGGTCCTTGCGTTGCGTTGCTCGGCTCTCGCTGAGCTCCTCCTCCGTCCGACTTCCTGAACTGTGGACGTCTACATGCCCCACGAGGTCCCCAGACCTGAACCCTAATAAACATGCGGCCCGAATTTGCTGGAGGCGTGCAAGTGAGAGAGCAGCAGAGCCGAATGCTACAGTGTTCGGAAGTTGCGCAGAAAAACACAGCAAGTTTATGAAAGTCCTCGCGGCGTGTCAAGCATTGCACAAAACCCGGTCAGGATCGTGATGCAGCTGGAGTTTGGGGCTCAATCCGATCTAGTTGTCGAAGACAGCGCCCAGAAATGGGCCCGGGCTTTTCCAGTTCAAGGCGTCTGAACAAGTTGTGCATAAGAAAGCATATTTGACTTCACAATACTTTCAGCACAACTTCCCTACGCCAGATCGTGCTGAGATTAATTAACCTCTGTGGCATGGGTTCTGTATCTTCTGAAAGCTCATCGCATAACCTTGAAGCAGACCTGTACAAAGAGACTCCCTCCTAGACGGTAGCAGCTACCGAATGGCAAGCCCGCGGTTTTGCAAGAAAATACATGTTCCCGCATCTGGTGACCCACCTGGACCCGATGGAAGCTGCTTGGCTTGTGCCACACGCTCTGCAGCAAGCTCATTCAAAACCCGATGGTCCCGCTCCTTGCGCATTGGGCACTGCGATCTATTGGTTATGGCTAGGACCAGGACTTCAGAGCGAAAGAAAGGCCGAGGCCTCCTTGGTCTTGATGCCATGGTACTGGTGCCCCCTCACGAGACAAGGCAGGCAATGCAAGCCGAAGCCCGTCACAGCAGATCCTGCAGAGCACTCTTCAGAGCCTGAAGAGCCACTTGGGTGTCGAGGGACGCTCCACCGCGCAAGTTCGGCCCACGGGAGGTGGGTTCCCTACGTAGAGGTCCTCGGAGAGCTTGGAAGGGCACACCATCCGCCTTCTCTCTCACTCTGCCCTGCACCGTCCTTGAGCGCCTTCTTCCGCTGAAGAGCCCAAGACTCGTCGACCTGAGCCAGAGACAGAAGCCGTGAAGCCGTTCCGTCACTATGAAACCCTGAGTCGCTGCTCGCCTCTGCACCTGGCCTGGTTCAAGAGCTCCTTCTCGATGGTGCGGGAGATCTCAGTGTTCTCTGGCTCACACATCCTGCAGCCGGGCCGGGAGCAATGGTGTTTCGGGGCTGAATTGAGACATTGAGAGCTTGAGATTGAGCCCAGGAGCGGCATGGCGGCGGATGGCGGCGGATGGCAGTATCGGCTTCGGGAACAAAGAAGGGCTCTTTTGGGGTTCTTGGCCGCTCTTCAGCCTCTGTTGGCAGCCGGCATGATGAGGGCGGCAGCGTTCGAGCGAGAGAGAGAGAGAGAGACAGAGAGAGGGAGAGGGCAGCTATTGCTGCGAGCACAGGAAGTGTTCAGGAAGCGCGCGCGCTTTTCCTTTCTTCTGGCTTGGCCAGGCTGAGGGCTGAGGGCTGCGAGGGCTGCAAAAGGGGAAGGCTGCGCTCTGAGCGCTCTTCGGGCCTTCCGGGCTTCTGCAGCAAGGGTCCAGGGCTGCTCGAGGGAAGTCATATACAATGACAACGTTGACTGTTCGGGGAGTGTTGGCTTTGACCGTCTGGACTGAGCAATCCTAGTCACTGATAACTACACTCCATCACACACTGCCTAGAGCAAAGCTGCAAAAAACCTGGCAGGTGAAGCTGCAATGCGTTCAAGACTTGTTCAAGAGATTCGGGAATCGGTTGATTGCATGATCGGTGTCTGTAGTGTACTGCTCCGGGAGACCCCGAGCAGAAGCCAGGACCGTGTCTCGAGATCGTTTTACAAGTAACACGGTACACGTCCATCTCATCCCATCATGATCGGCTCTGTGTGAAACAGCGCGCCCGCGTGAGTTTCAAAAGTCAGAACGCGACGACCATCACCGTGATGTTGTCCATCGATCCCGCGTCATGCGCGACTCGAACCAGCGCCTGAGGCAGCGAGTCAGAGCTCGCGGCGCGTGCTCTGCCGTGTCCGTGCCAGTCCGTGCCAGTCCGTGCACCGTGCCTCGCTGATGGCCTGGGGCTCCTCCCCTTCTGCGAGCTTCTCCAGGACCAGCGCTGCGGCCTGACACGCTCCACGATCTACATCCTCCTCCGTTCATTCGCGGACAGTCGTAATATGCGTATAAGGCCAACCACCGGATGAATCACAGGCAATGCTGCGAAAGATTGCTGTTCATCGGTTCGCTGCGGTTACTGCTTGAACACGGGTCGTTCCATACCCACCTCAATTTTTCGACGGGCAAACCAATCAAGACACATGCTATGTCGCCACCTCTAACCGCGCTACAGCTCCTCTCGACGACGACTTCCAGCAGTCGAACTGTACCAAGATCGGAACCCCCCCCCCCCGAAAGCGTAGAGTTTGAGTATATGTCCAGAGCAGTACACCCGGAAGAAGCATGCAAGTGTCAAGGCACACTGCACTCGACGACAAAAACCGAAGCAAAGCTGCAAAGCTGCAGAGCCCGTGGCATGCCCGGGCCCACGCCCCCCGGGGCCCACGCCCCGGAGCCCTTCCCGGCCTGCTCATATGAGACCGTATCCCACAAGCCATCGCAGCCGATGAGCAGAAACTCGTGTTGCAGTCGGCCTTGGCAAACCTGACATCGGAAGTCTTCTGCTGGTGATGCTCTTCGAGTCGCTGCTCCTGTTGTTTGAGCGCTGCTCCATCGGCATTTTGTTCTCATAGCGACATTGATCATCTTTTGATGAGCATCTTCACACATGCTTTCTTTCGCTTCCTCTATCGCTGTTGCAGCCGATCCTGCTCTGAAACGCTCTTCAAGGCCATTCTGATACTCGTTCTGAACTCTCCACCTCTACAACTCACGACTAACCCTTCTTGTTCACCATGCATTCCTGCACGTAGCTCAGATCGGACATCTTAGTAGGCATACTGCTGCTCTTCTCATGAATATCATTACGCAGGCCGCTTCGGGCCTCTGCTGAGCGGATGTACGGGTCAGCCGTGAGGCCCGAGGCCATGCCACCGGTGAACCTGGCCGGCAGTCTTTCCTGCGGATCTTTTCGGTTTTCTGGGGTTTTTGGCTGCCTGGGTTCTACCTACACAGCCGCATGCATGTGCACACGTACATACGGCAGCGTATACACGCATGAACGTATCCAAACCCAGAGATGCGAGCATCCCGAAAAGCAGTCAGGTGCATAGCTGGCCGGAAGTTAGCTATAGCACAACTGGTTTGCTGGCTGAGTAGTGTCTATAGCTCCAATTCCTGCATGACAGGTCCAGCGCACTTGTCATCTTTGAAGAAAAGATCTCCGATCGCCCGCGACACCGACAAAGACAGCACCTGTGCTTGTCAGAGCTGTCAGGAGCTACATCCGCAAAAGCGTTTGGCGCCTGCCTGCGGACTGATTTTGGGATGGCCTCTCGAATTCAAAGAACCAACTGGCCGACGACCGGCAGCATCCCACGGCCTAGCCGTCCGTGCCAGACGCGACCACCAAGATCCTCCGAGGCGTCATGCTACCAATCTAATCTGGCGGCATTGCCCAACGCTTCGGCTTTCCTGGATGCGCTGCGACTCAGAGTGGCTCCTCACGGAAAGGCTGCAAATCTAAAGGAAAGCGGGAGAGAAACTGGGATGTGAAGCGGGGGGAGAACGCATGATAGAGACCCGTCTCTCTCTTCTCCCAGGCTTAAGGGGCGAGTCAGGCCCCCCGGGCGCTAAGGCCCGCCCGTATGTTACGGGCTTTTAGAGGGGAGTGAAGTAAGATGACTTATTCGACTGAAATGGCAGAGTTCATATATTGCGATATTTGTTTTCAGTCTTGGAGTCATCCCCCGTTACTGACATTTGAATTAGCACACGCTTTCCCCGTCGGCTTCAAAGGGTAGAAGTATGAATTGTAACAAAGTAACGACGAAACAGCAGATAACGAGGAGAAAGATTACATATTGTACATTATGCGAGAACTCTTGTCCTGCAGGTTGTTCCCCGAATATACAAAAGGTAGGGCAGGGCCCGTGCGTTAGAGCGACTCGGCTGTGTGTTGAAGCGGGTGCCCCGACATGCGAAGGCCCAAGTTGGGAGTGTGTTTGCTTTGCAGTGGCGCATGTGTAGTTAGGCAACAAGCCAGCAAAGACATGACTCGAGGTCAGGGCAAAGGTTTGGCACGTGAAGGTTGGCAGCAAGGGGAGAAAGGTTGCCCGAATTATCGGTCCTCCGCCCTTATGTTGGGTTGGGCACTCTCTGCCTCTCGAAGCTTGAACCACAGGCAGTACCCGTGAACCACTCATTCACCTGCTCCATCCAACATATTGGTGTGACGGGCTTGTGCTGTACACGGACGTCGTTGAGCAAAGCTTGTCACTGGAGCCGACTGTTTTCATTGACGAAGGGCCAACCCACCGCTATCATGGGCTTTCCTTACACACAACATTTCCACACGCAGCCCCCGGTAGAATCGGTTTTCAGAGTGCTGCAAGACTGAGGGTCGTTGTTGTAGAACTGATGTATAGTTCCGGACCAGGGTCCTGCCAGCACTAACATTCCACCACCACCACCACAACCACCACCACCACCACCACTTCCACTTCCTCATATCGTCATTCCAGGACCAATAGTAGTACTCGCGGTGCTTTTGATGAAGCCATGCATCACCTGGAACGTGAGTCCGTCCAGGCACATGAAACTACATGGCAACAGCTACTTGCTAGGAGAGTTGAGAGAAAATGGCCATTGCGAACCTTCATTGCATTGTCGAACCCAAATTCTCGACAAGTTGATCTAGTTCTTGAAGTTGCTGCTGTCGTTGCTTGCCGGGCCATACGTACTTCAGGAGTTAGCTTTCCGGGAGAAATACAAAGCAGGCTTCTGTTCTGCAGACACTGTTTTGGTGATCGGAATCTCCAATTTTCCGGTGGTCATGATCATAACCACTGAAAAAGTTGATTGATTACGCTTGAAATGTCGAATCCAAAAAACTCACATTGAAGTTCAGGAGTGTGTGTAGCTTCAAGTTGCGCAGGAGGAATACTTGCCAAAACAAGAGAAATGTGTTTCCCAATGGCTGTTCCACGCTGCTGCGCAAAACCATAACAAAGTAGACGGAGCCACATGCTGATCGAACGATGGCGAATACATCCAAAAATTAGACTTGAGTCATGCACTTGCCAGCTCGTCTAGGTCTTCCTGTCCAAATACATACCGTTCGGCCAATGTCCTGCAAGGAAACTCTAAGCGAATAAGTTGCCGGATCAGTTTCTAAATCCGCAGAAACCTTTGTAACATCCTGTCCTCCGGTTGCATACTTCAGGCAAGTGGAATACTAAAGAAGCCTACCAACTCTTGGCTGTAACATACCAGCTCTACAACACATGGCCGCTGTTGAAATTCAGCCAATGATTCTCTGCATCATAGCACAGGAGGTTTCTAATCCAAAGCTAGCGGGAAGGGTTTCCAGATGTAGAGTCGTACAAGGTCCAATACGTTTGCAGTTGCCCGGAACAATTTCGCCAAAACCAAACGCTTGCAGCTGATGGCTGGTCTTGAAACCTTAGTAGTCTTTCTTTTCCTTCGGTGGTGTGTAAGCGATAAGCAAAAATGTTTTGATGTCGAGGCCCCATTTGTGTTTGCGTGACCAAGGCTGTTGGGCTTGTGAAAACAAGAACAGCTGAGTCTGCGCCGGGGATATAACAGATCGGTGCAGGTGTTGATATAGCCGGGGCTCTCCCTGGCCCCCCACCCGTCCCTCCCCCCTCCTCCTAATCATCTTCATCATCTTCATCATCTCCATCATCTTCATCATCTTCATCATCTTTCATCATCTTGAGCGGTGTCTTGATTTCAAAATAACCACTCACAAATCAATCGCGGCAAATTTTGCCCAAGAATCGGCTGGCGAAATTTGCTGCGATTGGCTGCTTCCTGATCTACTATAACCACGAACAAGTCAATCGCAGCAAATGTTGCCCAATAATAGGGTGGCAAAATTTGCTGCGATGGGCTACTACTCATCTTATGGATTGCAGTTGATGCTGCTGTTGTTGCTGTTGTTGTTGTTGTTGTTGGCAGTCGTTGCGTCTGCCGCCGTGCGGGGTGGTGCGATTCCTTTGCTGGCATGTGCTCAAACTCGAGTTTTGGCACTTTCCTCACCCAGAATTGAACTTTGCTTCTACTTTCGCATCGGTTTTTGCGGCGTTTTATAGCCCACTCGGCCCGAACCTTGCCGGCCCCACCCAGCCTTACTCGGCCCTGTACAGCCCTAGTTCTCGTCGCTGTGGCAGTTTTATTTCATTTAGAGTAATTTAATTGCACCCCAATGCATGCCCAACCCCTCCCCAACCCCACTCAACCCTATGCCTACTCAGCCCTACTCAACCCTACTCAAAACGCGCACGCATTCCGTGTGGCGTTGGGGCATGTTTTTGGACGGCGTGGTGCAGCGGCAGCAAATTCGATGATGCTGCTTCCGCCCGCGGCCGTGACTTGATGATGCGCACCGCAGGCGCGCGCATCATGAGCATCAGCGGGGCTTGGCGTGCCCAGACTAGCCCAGGGCTTCCAGCTGATGCTCATGATGCGGGTTTGTGGGGGGCCACAGTGGGAGGGACTACTGCCCGGTGCACGAACTCGCCCTTCTTAGTGCTGGAAATGCTTCGTTTAGGGTCCTGGCTGCATTGGCTAGATTGTGCTGGGTTGCAGTACAACTTTAGTATTGGAAATGTATCGTCATGGCTGGATGGTGCTGGGTTGTAATACAACATAGTACAACTTTAATACTGGAAATGTCTCGTTTCAGGTTCTGGCTGGATTATACTGGATTGTAGTATTACCATAGTACAACTTTAATATGGAACTGCTTCGTCTAGCAATGCCAACCGCGTTCAAACACAAACAACTGTGGATCAATATGTCGAGTGTAAACGTAATGTAATGTATGGAGGTGGACGATGTTTGCTGATTATGAATTAAATCCTATACGTGAGTTAGACCGAAACTTTTTGGGTTTTGGCTTGTGTAATACACACTATGGCTATGTATTATTTATCTAGGCTTGTAGTATTGTAAGTATAAAAAGCTAGCTAAATAGACCCTAAAGGTATCGGGCTCATACATGTATATAGATAGATAGATAGATAGATAAATAGATATAATATATATATATATATAATCTGATATATAATACATATATATATATATATTACAGTTTGGTCGGAGTTTCGGATGGGAGTTCGTCAGGGCTTCGAAATCCCTGCAGATGTTGCACTGTGTCATTACGGATGTTGTTTGCTGCAGGTCTGCGGTCGACAGCGTACTGTTCAGGAGAACACGTGCTATGTAGTTCTGCGTGTCACCTAGCTCAGATACAATTTGAACAAGTTGGCTCTGAAACTTCTTGGGCGCCTTGACCCATGAATCCTTTCAAAACCCACAGCCCTAGCGAGTGGTGCTAAGTAGCTCTACTGACAAGCCGCTTCGGGGTGATGATCTGAAACTCTCAACTTCTGCCTCTTGGATCCCTTCCGGAGTGTGGCGCCTCTTGCAATGGTGGACCTCGGTGAGAGCCTGGGCATAGATGCTGCCATCGGGGCTACGCCCTCCCAGCATCACCTGGTCGGAAACTTCGGAGGCTTAAGGCTTAAGCCTGTCGCCGAAGTACGAAGCTCCACGGTCTGGATGAGGCGTATGTTATGGAGAGATATTCTGACGCTCTTGACTCTTGAGCCTCTCTGGAACATCCCCTGTTCCTGTCGGGTCTGTGGAGCGACCTCGCTGTCACCCACATTGCCAACGATGCACCGGCCGGCCTGCAGCAGGGCAGACATGGTTTTGGTACACGTGCGAACAGCAACCTGTGCTATCCTTCTGAGCAAAGATGACAGCGAGTATGATGACAGCGACAATACTGAAAGTGGCAACTACTGTTGTTGAACATCTTGCTCTCTATATAAGGATCCGGATGCTGATGGTAACACAATGGCCTGCGCCTCAGCTGCTTGGTGCACGGCTGCATACTCTACGGATGGAGTTAATGAAGTAGTTGTCCGAACGAGCTTTAGGGGCGGACAACGCCGCATAGGTGTCTTGCCTAAGTGGTGTGATGCGACGAAGAGAACTAGACTGGCAGCAGGGCCATGCGGTCGACGACCACCACTGCCGCCGTGGTACCTCAGAGGGCACAGCGAAGCGGCACGAACTCCGCAAACTTCGGGCTGCGTACCATCCATCAGGTCTTCCTGTCTGGCCAGGGTCAACCAGTCGGCCTTCAAAAGAGAGCCGAGACGAGAGCCGAGATGAGCCGAGAGCCGAGACGCTGCCCGCCGGGCCCCCGAGTCCGCGCCTCCGTCTGCGCGAAGGCCTTCTGCAGGGCGAGCTCCGGCTCCTTCAGAAGCATCGGACGGAGAAGTCTATAGAATCTATCTGGGGTCTGGAGGTTCTTTGTTTTTTCTTGGAAACTTTTTCTTGGCTTTCCGAAGAGAGGGGAGGGGAGGGAGAGAGGGACGGAGGGGACCGGAAGAGAGACAAGGAGAAAGGGAAAAAGACAAGCAAGCAAGCAAGCACGCAAGAACGCGAGGAAAAAATTAAGAACAAAAGAAAGAAAGCACGAGCGAAAGAACAGTAGACAGAAGGAGCTGCAGCAGCCAAAACAAGGAACATCGATGGAGGAGAGGTTGGAGCAGGGCGGAGGAAGGCCGGAGAGGCAAAGGCAGCAAAGGGAACGAAAAAACAAACAAGCAAGAAAGCAAGAATGCGAGGAAAAAAGGAAAGACGAACACCCCCCTCGTTTGACGATTCCGGTTCATCATATATCTCACACTCGCCCCCTAATTTGGCGATTCCACTTAGTGATTCCACTTCATCATATACCTTCAACATGCCCCCTCATTCTGCGATTCCGGTTCATCATATATCTTAACCACACGCCCCCATGTGGCGATGCCGGGCCATCACACAGCATCAAGCTATTCTGGAATGGCACTCCGCAAGGCTTCGTTTTGTGTCAGGGAATTCGGAATGGCACGGTGCTGTTCAGCAGAAAACTCTGCGGGGCTTGCGATCGCGACGCGGGTTCTCAACACATACGTTTGACAGCCCCCTCATTTGGCGAATCGGGGGCATCATATATCTTAAACATGCCCTCTCATTTGGCGATTCCGCTTCATCATACACATTAAAGCCGCCCACCTGATTACGCGATTCCAGTTCATGACATAGCTTCAACAAGCCCCCTCATTTGGCGATTCCGTTTCATCATATATCTTAAGCACACCCCCTCGTTTGGCGATTCAGCTTCATCAACTTAAGCATGCCCAGGTGATTTGGTGATTCCGGTGCATCGTATATGTAAAACATGCCGCGTCATTTGGCGATGCCGGTTCATCATACATCTTATGCACGCCCTCTCATTTGGCGATGCCGCTTCATCATACATTTTCCGCATGCCCCCTGATTCGGCGATTCCGGTGCATCGTACACCATTTTTTTCCGCCTCACTTGGCGACTCCGGTGCATCATATATCGTAAACACGCCCCCTTATTTGGCGATGCCGATTCAAAAGCTGACTGAAACTTGCCACCCCCCCCCCCCCCTCCAATTTGGCGATTTCGGTTCATCTTTTTATCTTACACTTGCCCCGTTTGGCGATTCTGCTCCATCATATGTCTTAAAACAGCACCCCCTCATCTGGCGAGTCCGGCTCATCACACACCTTAAACACCTACACGCCCCCCTCGTTTGGCGACTCCGGCTCATATCTTCAACACGCCCGCTCATTTGTCGATTCCGGTTCATCGTATGTCTTACACTCGCCGCCTCGTTTGGCGATTGCCGGGTCATCATATCTTGCACACGTGTCCCCCTCATGATCTCTCCCCTGACAACGAAGAGGGTGAGAGTTCTGCACCCCACCCCCCCCCCCCCCCCCGCCTCTCCCACCGCACCGCTACCCTCGGGACGAGAAGTTACAACCTACTTGTAGCCAAAAATTTGCGACGAAGCAAACATAAAAGTTCCAACTAACCCAGCTACCCCCTTGCACAGAACACTGGCCAGATGTGATATCTAATATCAATATCAATACGTGCTTCCTATCACAAGCAAAAAAGCAACAACAAAACAAGCAACAAAACAGACAAGCAACAAGCAACACAAAGCAAACACCAAAAAGCACAATAACAGCTACAGGCGAACACAAACAGAGCAAATCAACAAATCCCGTTAAAACAACATGGCTAAAGCGGAACAGCAGAAAGCAAAACCAACAACAAACAAAACCACAATACAAAAAAATCTGATTCCCGGAAGAAAGCCCTGCGCTCCGCATGCAGCTCATCGCGATTTTCCACGAGGAGGCTGAAGAGACCTTCTGGGAGACTCAGCGCTTCGGGCGTATCGCTTCTCTTTCTAGACAAGCTGACAAGCTTGGCTTCCGGGCGGTCACTGGAGAACTCGGCAGCTCGCGAACCGCCGTGCCTCAAAGACCAGAACACAGCACAGCAGCACAGCACGACCGAAGCGACGGCTTCATATTTGTCCTTTGGCTCTGGCCCATCGAAGACGGAGAAGTAGCTGAGATTCCCAAGCCACCTCTCTGCCTCGCGAGGCCACCAGGGAACAGCACGAAGGAACTTCCAGCCAGTAATCCGAGTGCGCCTGAGCTCGAAGGGAGGGGCTGCAGCAGGCTGCGCCTAAGACGGCCCGATGAGCATCCTGTCGAGGAGGACCGGGAACGCCTTGAAGGGAAGGGGGGGCAACTTGCCTCCATCTCGCTGCGCTGATTCTGGATGGAGTGGACACCATAGCCTGAAAACACACGGCCGAGACGGCCGAGCCGAGACCAGGACCGAGGCTCCCTCTCTCTCTCTCTCTGCCTCTCTCTCTGTTAAATGACACGAGCCCAATGATGCACCTTAATGTCATGATGCATTTGAGAATGCTACAATGCCGAATGGCATTGGCTCAAGACTGGACCAAGGCTTGACGTCACAAAGGAATGTCTGCTTGAGTGTGACTGGGGAAAGTGATTGATCTCTGGTATCCCCTGGAGTGTGAATTGTATCATTGAATTTTGCATGGTAGCGGAGCGCTCGGTTTCGAGAGAGGGATTGAAACAGAATGGAGTTCGGAACTAGAGGGATTGGAGGAGAAATCAAGCTGTTCCCTCCTCCCGTATACCATGGAGAATTGGAGAAATGGGAAGATTGGTCGTGGCAGCTGAAGCGATATGTAGGACTGTACAAACCGTTGGCTAAACTGCTAATGGACGATGTGGAAGGATCGAATGTCGCCATCACTGACGATCTGTGTGAGGCGTTCAATGTGCAACAGAATCGTACCCAGAATGATCAGCTTTCACTGTTCTCTAGACAACTGGCATACATGCTGGTGCAAATCACTGATGGCGCCGCGCGAGCGATTGTGCGGAATGAAGACACAGAGAATGGATTTGAGATCTGGAGGCGATTGCATAGTCAGTTCTCGCTGCCTGAAAGAGCAAGATCCACGA
>BGNK01001639.1:37375-88733 GCA_003297005.1 Symbiodinium sp. clade A Y106 | reverse complement strand
TCAAATGGCACTGCACAGCCTGCACCTGCCACTACACCAACACTGGGAGTGTTGCCTGGGCCTGTCTCATCGACTGCTCCGAGTGCAGCTGTGCCGAATGAACCGGTACCTGCTGCTCCTGCACCGAGTGGGCCGAATGCGGCTCTGAATGCGGCTCCTTGGGAAGCCCGGAATTTGATGTTGCCGCACAGATTGAGCAGGCATGGGCCTGTGACTGTGGAAGCGTCGGCTGCCCTCACTGCGATGGATTGTGGAGTTGAGCACACCAGAGTGTGGCGTGAGCTTGACAACTATGTAGGCACTGTCGTGGAGAATGACCGCGAGAGAGTGGTTGAAAGGGCGAATGATCTTGCCGATCGAATGTTGCGAGCCCAAGTTGGACTGGCAGAGACTCTCTACAAGAGAGAGTGGAATGANAATGACCGCGAGAGAGTGGTTGAAAGGGCGAATGATCTTGCCGATCGAATGTTGCGAGCCCAAGTTGGACTGGCAGAGACTCTCTACAAGAGAGAGTGGAATGAGAACACTGCCCCAATAATGAGTGTTCTTCTGCCAGGAACGCGGAGTGGAGGAACGACTGCCTGTCGTTTCGACCATCCCGATCAGCACTCGAATGGTCCAATGAGCTCGCTGAGAATGCGAATGCACTCTCTTGGCATCCAGACTGAGGTCAATGGCCCGCACAACTGGATGATTGAGACGAGCTGGACGCAATTGACGAAAGCGGAACGACTGTTCCTTACAAAAGGGAACTGGCATGTCGAATGGCGATCCGCTCACTGGGCAAAGGAGAATGCGTCCGATGCCCTTGTGAATGTGTACGATTGGCTGTAGCTGCCAATGCCACTGGCAATGAGATTGTACAACAATGGCATAGTGGATTTGTCGAGGTTCCCATGCCACCAGCTGAATGGCAGCTTCAATGCCCTCAGCGCACTGCGAAAGACTATCCANGACGCCACTGTTGCCTTCGTTGTGTTTCGCCGCACAAAGGCGACTGCAATGAGAAGATGGGTGGCTGGCGGACCCGGAGGGAATGCCCGAGTGAAATTGGCGAATTACTTTAATCGCCAATTCACTGACCAAATCAGCACCTTCGAATGGGACAACACTGGACTGGACAACTGGAGGAGGCGAATGGAGTCAGAGTCCTTCGACACTGTTGGGATTGTCCGTGTCCCAATGACGGATCCAATGTGTCTTGGCACTCCTCGAGCGCTGTTGACGCTGAATGAGATCATGGACTGGCAANATGGACTGGCAAATGCATGCCACCACCAAGTCTTGCGAATCTCTGCTGGAATGGCGATTGATGGGACACACCATGGTCCCACTGTGCCAAAGCATTGGTGCAGGACTGGAGCATGATTGTTCCACCTAGGATGAGCTCTATGAGGATGAAGGCGATGAGGCGCCGAATGCCTGGAATGCAGCCAAGGCAAAGGCGAATGATCAAGCCGTTGGCACTGCTCTCGCCCAGACTGCCAATGCCCTCGAGCCCGGCTCCGAGATTGTCCTGCGCAAGNTGAGGCGCCGAATGCCTGGAATGCAGCCAAGGCAAAGGCGAATGATCAAGCCGTTGGCACTGCTCTCGCCCAGACTGCCAATGCCCTCGAGCCCGGCTCCGAGATTGTCCTGCGCAAGAGTGCGAAGGGCACTGTGAAGTGAATGCACTGAGCAGCCGATTTAATTTAGGAGTGCCATGTGACTGCGATTGTTTTGCAGTGTGAAATTCTTTCTGAAATGTTGAATGGATTTCTTCAGTNATTTAATTTAGGAGTGCCATGTGACTGCGATTGTTTTGCAGTGTGAAATTCTTTCTGAAATGTTGAATGGATTTCTTCAGTGGTTAGCTGAGAATGAAGTTCTCGGATTCAGTCGAATGCAGCATCAGCCGACTTTCTGCAATGATCACTTGTACAGTGCAAACCGGCCTCCGAATGCTGTTTCGTTACGACTCGAATGTCATCCGAGAGTCGAGCCAAAAGTCCGGAATGAGGCCAATNCGACTTTCTGCAATGATCACTTGTACAGTGCAAACCGGCCTCCGAATGCTGTTTCGTTACGACTCGAATGTCATCCGAGAGTCGAGCCAAAAGTCCGGAATGAGGCCAATGATCCTTTCGCAGCTTTGATTGCTGACTGTTGTAATTGTTTTCTTTTGATTGCTTCGCGAATGCCACCACCTCTGCTCGTTTTGTTATTTGAATGATCTTCGACTGAAGTCAAGATCAAGGGACTGTGTTAAATGACACGAGCCCAATGATGCACCTTAATGTCATGATGNTCAAGACTGGACCAAGGCTTGACGTCACAAAGGAATGTCTGCTTGAGTGTGACTGGGGAAAGTGATTGATCTCTGGTATCCCCTGGAGTGTGAATTGTATCATTGAATTTTGCACTCTCCCTCTCTCTCTTAGAGAAGACAGTATTTTCTCGAAGCGGAGAGGCCCAAGGACTGGGCGGACAGGGACCCCGGGAAGTCGAGGGGAGATCGTCGAGGTCAGCGTCCTGGCGGGACGTTGCACGAAGCCCCAAAGGGCAGGGCTTCCGGCCGCCTTGAAGGGGAAAGGTTGGCTGTTTGAGGCTGAAGCCCTGAAGCCCCCAAGCCCCCAAGCCCTCCTTCTTCGAATTGCTTTGGGCTTGACTTTCGAAGTCTCCAGGCGGGCGAGCCTGCTTCGTTGGCTTCGGGGATCCGAGAAGGAACGTCGCCTCAGGCTGACGAAGGAGTGCACCATCTTTAGAATGAAGGTTTACCGTCTAGGGTGCAGGGTTGGAGGGTCCAGAGTCCAGAAGTGTCGGGGTTGAGGCTTGGAGGTGTGGGATTTTCGGATGCGGCAGGAAAAACCTGCATGCAACGAAAGGCCAAAAGTTCTCAGATCAACTGATCACCTAGATGACGCTCCGAAATGACCGTGATAACGGCAGAAACTGCCACCACCAACTGCAAGGTAATTGCAGCAGCCCCGGCAACCAGCAGTGATCGGAATTCTTGTAATCACGCTTAGATTTCAGTTTTACAAAGTCTTAATCTTAATGAGAAACACAAGTAGTGCTCGCGCAACTAGACTAGTAACTAGCGTAGTGCGCGAGCATGTGCCGACAAGACTGGCCAACAAAGCCGATGAATACTTCCAGTAGAGTTAGGCGCAGACTGAGCGGCGTTCAGGACAAACAGGACACAGATAAGCTATCTAAAGAGAGAGAGAGAGAGAGAGACTGAGACTCCTTTGAAGCATCGCCGAGCCCAGCCTGGCCTCCGCCCTCCTCCCTCCGCGGGGGAGTCTCGGGAGTCTGGGAGGCGATTTTTGGCCTTTGAGTTTGGGGAGGATAGCGGAGAGTGTCTAGAAGTGGGAGGTTTTTTTGTCGGATTCATGCGGACACATACATAAATGTCCAGACTTACATGTTTATACACGGGAAAAAAGCGAGATCGCTCGACGGCTCCAAAAACAAATCGATATTCACGCCCCATTCGAAGCCATGCTGCACATCCCGGGGCCCCTGCACCTCCCCTCCAGCCGGAGACTCGCTCTGCGAGGGATGCAATGATGCAGAACGCAGTTGAACACCGCGAAACGACAATCCGACCAGCGCTTCAAACTCACTGAAACGCACCTCCGAGGGCCCATCGGCTGCTTCTTCTTGCTTCTCAGGCAGGTTGCCGATGTCCATTTCAAGGGGGCACAGGCCTGCACCAGCTGTCTCGCAAGAGAAAATTTCAGCTGCCTTTGCCACTACAAAGGCCACACGCCTCATGAGCCAGAGCGGCAAGGGCGCCCCACGGCGGCACTCTACTCAGGCCCTCCGAAGATTGCTGTACACCGAACACCGAGAGACACAAGGTTCGGGGGGTTAGGTCGGGTTGTGCACAGGCTGAGGCTGCAGGCTATCTCAGCAATGCTTTAGATTCGGAGGGCTTCCGGGCTTGGAGTTGCTAACGGGTACGTCGCACCAAATCACCAGTGAATTGCCCGAAGAAAGCGTGAGCATGGCAGCTGCAATGGCGAAATGCGTCTTGGTTTCTGAGGTTGTGGAAAGGGCACAGAGAATGCCAAACATCGCTGTTCAACATGCCAGCGCCCCCCCCCCCCCCCCCCCCCCCCCACAACCAAATCAATTACAAAACACCCCTTGGAAAACGGCGGCGACCAGAATTCTGAGGCGGTTGGTTGCTTACATCGTCTTATGTGGNGCCAAAGAAAGGGTGGGGCTGGCAGGTGCAAAGGGGAAATGGGTCTTGGTTTCTGGGGTTGTGGAAAGGGCCCAGAGAATGCCAAACATCGCTTTTCAACATGCCCCCCCCCCCCCCCCCCCCACGTCCACGTCGCAATGCATACGATTCACAAGAAACTCTTGCGATCGGTCGTGCGAAGTATGATTCGTGTGCTTTGGACATTAGCATGCCTATAGGTGACACTTGACCAGAAGCACCGGCCCATGTTGCAGACAACATGTCCGCGACGCGGCTCGGCTCGGAAGAAGGCATGGGCTGCCCGCTTGAAACCAGAGCCCTTTAGCCTGAGAAACAGCTGCGCTCTGTCGCTCAAAGCTACGCCGCAGAAACTAGGCGCGGCATCCGACGCCCTGGTCGCGTCTTCGCTCTTCCAAGGAGCCATGTCGTGGTGAAAGCTTGCTCGTACTTTGCACACTTGCACCTCCCTGACCTGAGAAGGAAAGGACGACTGAAAAGGCCACATCTTCTGGCCTTCTGCTCTCGATGCACGTCGTCCAACAAATCTGAGCGCTCGGCTCGAAAGTACCGCCAAGCGCGCCCTGCAAGCCAATCTTCGTAGAGAATCCAAGCAAAACTATTGAGTAAGCTTTTCGGAACTCGGCGGATCTCGGCGGCTGGGGCTGCGGCCGGTGCTGCTGAACGACCTCGGGACGCAGAAAGCAGGAAGGGTGCTCTAGCTTCCCCGCAAACCCGGGACCTACTGTAGGTTGTGGTCGCACTCTCTCCTGTCAAAGACCGTCCATGTCGCCTTACGCGGCTTCTTCCGTGCGCGCTACGTGATTCCTGGCGAGACCTTACAGGACAGAAGCCCCAGATCCAGAGTCTCGGGGACATCCGGGACACTTGTGCACAGGACGAGCCACAGCTGAAGCGTGTGGCCTCGTGCTCTCTAGGCTTTCCCCACCCGGGCTCTCGAAGACTTGACGGTTCCGGAAAATCAAGCGAACTGCAGGGAACCAGACTGCCGCTGCTGGCTCACCGGCGGAGCCCCACAGCGCTGTGGCGAAGTCCTGTCGTGTCGCATTATGTCGTATGACGGAACACAAACTAACTAAACACATCAAACCCTGCAAGCTTGTGCCAGAGCCATGGCGCTTGAAACCCCTGACACTTCTGCGTGCGGAACCGCTTAAGCCCAAGGACAGGGACGGCTTTCCTTTTCAACCGCCCTACGCTTGATGAGCTTGCCACCACTGGAATCGCGTTCCAGCGGTTTGAAGGCAGGAGTCCAGCTGCTCCCACGCAGGTGGAGCCGCCAGCAGCGACACGAAGCGCGCCGCATCGCAGGGCGCCCTCCCCAGGTCCAGGCCCAGGAGCGCCAGCACGACCTCTCCGCGACCAGATGGACCAGGAGACCCCAATCTCTCAGAGCATTTTTGGAAGGGCCTGCACGACCATGCTCGAAGTAACCTGGTCCACATTGAGGCCTCCCAGGGCTCAGGAATCGAGGTGAAGCTCCCAGGCTTTGTGGCATGCGCTGCTTGGGCCCCTGGCCCTCTATGTAGCCTTGTAAGCTACACCGCGTCACGGCCCCAAGCTGTCGCACCTTGCAAATCTGAGAAAAATGGCGACTGAAGTGACAGTCAGGTCGTCAGCCTCACTCTCGATGGCCCGAGTCCTCACCAACTCGACAGCAAAAGAGTAAAGCGCGGCTGGAATTGGGCCCCTGCCGCTCCACACGTGGTGAGCGAGGCGTCTCCCTTGACTTGCACTTGCACTGGCCCCATGCTTCACAGAATGATCGGATTCCATAGTGGCTGCATTGTACATGCTCCACATTGACATCCTTTTTCACTGAGGCTCCGGCGATGCTAAGCTGGTCTGGCCTGAGCTTCCGTTTTCTCGGGCTGCGGATTTCAAGTTTTCATGCGGGTTTCGGGCTGAGCCGACTTCTGGTCCGCAGCTGGTGCCTGGCTCACGCTGCGAATCCGAAACCGCAACCTTGCACACACCTTGCAGGCGCCGTGAGCGGCCATGCCAGGCTCACTGCAGCTCCACGACCTGCGCTCAGGCCCTCTTGTCACGCAAAGGCGGGTGCGCAGCACACGTGCCCGGATCGTCCAGTTGATGATACCAGTGACGACCACATGGCATGGTGAGGTGTGCTACCAAACCAGCATGTACAAGTAAGATCAATGAAGTGGGGTCTCGCTGCAGCTCCACAAATTTGCAGACGACACTTACACAAACCTACGCCATGACACTGAGCAGCCCATACCCTGGATCTCAAGTTGCGATGCACCACTCGACGGCCGTAGAGCCTGACTAGTGACCAGTGGTCCTTCGACGAAGATTGGCATCGGGAAAACAGGTTGGCTTGCAGTATTGCTCCCAGCACAATACACAGCCGAAAACTAAACCGTGTATAGCCATCTCGCCACAGACATGCGCGCGCCTTCCGAAACAGCGACAAACCTCCAGACCAAAGAGGTTCATGAGTGGCCCAAAGCGATGCATCTTTAAGCCACGCACAAACTGCTGGCAGGTTGTAGTGCCTCGCAAATGGTGGGTGCAGACAGATTCTCAGGGCTCTGGCATGAGTAAATGTCCTGAGGTGAAGTGCATCCTTTTGGGCCCCGTGCTCGAAGAAGCGCCGGAGGCCCACCAACTTGGAGCTGGTGATGTCCTGACATTCAAAGCACCCAGGGCCCGGGACGAGGCTCTCGCCCTCTCGCCGGGCACCCCGCGTCGATGACTTCCTCTGCAAGCGACAGTTCGCCCGTGGCCTCCACGAGCTGGGACCTCGCGAGTGCTCCAACCTGCGTCACGTGGCGTTCACGCAGCGAGGCCGACGAGGCCAGGGCTCTTGGTCCGCGTTGAGGGCCCGGGCCTCCTGTGACGTGGAATCTACGGCTGGTCCGGCCACTATAAGGAAGCCATCTCGTCCCTTGCCTTCAGGTCCTTCCGCAGCTGAGGGATCTGTCCTTCGAGACCTGCGCTGCAACATGACCGGCAAGTGCAACTCAGGCCCTAGCTGCGCCTTCTTTGTCAGCCTTCATGCGGTGTAGCTCCTGGAGCCGGGACTTTCGCTCGCTTTGCTCGCGTCGTGCTTCGCGAACCCCGGCACAGCCTCCAAAAGCTTGCTGAAATGGCTTTCGAGCCTGGGCATGGGCTCAACAGCCAAAGCAGACATGGAACCCCGCTCAAAATAAGTCGGGAGAACTCCTCTCGCTTCTGCGAAGCTTCAAACTGCTGAACGTAGGACTCCTCTGCAACAACATTGCCCTCTTCTGCATGAATCTGCCCTCTGTCAGAGATGTTGTCATCCATGCTTTTACTAATTTTGTGAGGAGCCGTGGCATGTTGGCCCACCAACCCCGCCTTAAGCCCTGAACCCTACATGCTCATGGCTTGTCGCAGCGAGTTGTAGACTTCGGTGCTGATGAACTATTACCTTGTATATGTGCCAAGATATACTACTTGAGAATGTAACATGGCCATGCACCCATCCACGACAATCATAACCATGGTAGTAGTACCTGTCAACGGGCTATTATGCCAGCGTAGATCCCCAAACAGTCACCGATTGCCCCCCACAGCGACCATGAAGCCCACGACCACTAGGACCACTAGGACCGCCGGGATCACCACGACAACTACGACGACCAGGACGCCGACCAGGACACCGCGAGGAGACCATGCAGGAGACCGCAAACAAATCATCAGGAGACCCCAGAAAACCACCCAGACACCAGGAGACTGCGAGGAGGAGACCACCAGGACCAGAATGATTTCACGTATGCTTTCGCCCAAGCGCTGGCGCAGCAGCACCAAACATGCATTAGCGGAAGGTCATTCACAAGGGGTAGACCTATAGTATGGTCAAGCGGAGAATCTGAGCCGAGGATTTCGGTAAGGGTCCTTCAGAGTCCGCTGAAGCTCCTTCACTTGCTCCTTGCAGCAGCCTGAGCACGGCAGTGCCAGCCTCTGTTGTCCAAGGAGCGTGGGGGGCCGTTGGGCCCCGGCTGAGTTCAGTCTCCAGCTCCTGCGGGAAGTTCGGAAGCCCGTCGCCCCGTCGGCCCCTCCCCTGCTGTGGCCCTCTTTAGTCTTTGCCTGCACGCGGTGTCGCTCCGCCTGGAGAAGCGCATCAATGTCAACGCGCCGGCCGTGCAAGCGCTCCACGCACTCCTCGCCCCACTGGGCCGGGCCGGCCCGGCCGGCCCGGACGCCCGGACCAAGAGTGGAGAACTGCGAACATCTGCGAACTGCGAAGGCCCGCCCCGGCCGAGTCTCCTCGAGTTCCAGCAGGGAGGCCCTCTGCCCATGCAGCCTCGGCCAGACGGACGCAAAGAGAACTCCTGAGGGGGGCCCATGCAATTTCCATGGCTTCTTTTTTTGTTGCTGAGCGAACAAGACGCTTGGCTAGACCTGGAGGGAAACGAGTTCCGAGTTCCGAGGCCTCATGCATTTACTCGCAGAGCTACTGGGGGAGCCACAGGACTCACCCAGCTCCATTGCGCATCATTAACACGCGCGGCCCCGGGTAGGGGCAGCACTCGACGAATCACTGTGCCAGTAACTGGCAACAGCCCTAAGCCTGAGGGCAAGCCTCTGCTTCGCAGAAATGCCCTCAAACATGAGACTGACTCTGTGCTTTCCAAGGGTACTTCTCCTGTACTACTTCTGGAAGACCTCCGTGCAAGAGAGCACTACGTCCACCCGACAGATGGAAGTTCCCCTCGCCTTCATCAAAAGCTCCATTTGCAACTTCATCTTGGACCTCGGCGCCGAACTCCTCCCAACCGCGCTAGCTAGCACAGCTGGGCTCTTCTTCGCTCTGAGAGCCTCTCTTTCTTTCTTTCTGTGGGTTCCTCTGTTTTGGGAGGCTCCAAGCAGTAACGTTTCAAGCCGCGAACGACTCTCTGAACTCTCCTCTCCCCCCCGGTACACGTATTTGTAGAGTGCGGGCCCAAGCTGCATGTCCTTCTTCAAGCCTCGGATCGCTGGAAAAAAGTCTTTCTAAGAGCAAAGGAAGGTTTGGGCTCAGTTCAGGATTTTCTAAGGTGCGGACACTGGAAGTCTGCTTCCATGGCTGCGATACTGCTCTGGTGCATGCTTGCCTCGGCACCCAATCTTCCAGATTCCAGATCTCTTTGCCACAGCTCTCTGATTGAAAGAGGTGCTTTGGTCGGCCCCGTCGCATCCTCCCCGGCCTGCTTACTGTCACACAGAGTTAATGGGCTTTTGGCGGAGCACTTTGCATGAACCTCGGCCTTTCTTGGATCGCCTGCAAAGCCCCGGAGCTCGTGCAGTGGCTGTTGATTGCTGACACTTGCAGCTGGCCTCCACCCTTGGGAAGTCTACGACCGCTTACCTGCTCCACTGCCGCAGCGTCAGGCAACTTGACCTCAAAAAAACACGCAGCTTTCCGACAGAAGCTGGGATTCGGGTGTAAGCCTTTATTTTGCTATGCAGGGCTCTTTGGCGAGTTCGGCGCTCCCGAGGTCCTGGCAGAGTCCTTGCCTGGAGCTCCTTTTTGAGCCTCTGGAGCTCCTTTTTGAACCTCAAAGCGAATAAAAGTTGGCCTTTCCCTTTCACTTTTGCGCAGGACTTCGAGGGCCACACAGCGCTCGCCTTGCAGAGCTCCTTCTTTTGCGGACCTTGTAACGGCTTACGCTGCAGAAACACAAGTCACAAGTCCGCTCAAGCTCTTAGTGCTGTGAGCGGCCATGAAAGTCCATATGGAAGCCGTTCTGCTCGATGGGAAGGCTTTCAGATGCCTTCGGCCAAGGCGGCTTGTGCCTATTGCGTGCTTCTTGCTTGGGCTTCCTGCCTCCTGATCTCCTTCATCGGCGGGCGCTTCTTGCTTCTGACCGGAGCAGGCGCACACGGCTCTTTGTCAAAACAGGTCTTCGCGGCAACACATATACATATACTGCTCTGTAACAAACTCAAACGTGCGCCTCGTCATCGACCATTTTCTCCAGCAATACTGCGATCACCACGTTTATCAATACAACGCCTCAGACACGGCACCTCTCCCCACACGCAGAAACAGCAGTTGCAGGATGTGGGCCGGGGTCTTCGACAAGGACCCACCAATTGCACACAAACTGGCGGTCACTGCGTTTCGTGAAGTAGGTGCAAGCACGACGTCAATGCATTTCCGAAAAGGCTACACAGCAGAACTCACAGAAAGGCCGTGGTTCCGTTGACCAAGTTGAAGGAGACGAAGAACAAGGAGACGCCTTAGGAAAGTTGACCCCAGATGTTTCGGCGAAGAGCTTTCTGCGGCTCCTTAGCCAAGGGGCCCGCTGCCTGCCGTGCCGTGACAGCCATGACAGTGGCAAAAGCTCTCTCGGCTCTCTCTTCGCGTAGACACTTCGAGCGCCTGCGTGAAATCCGTGGTGTGCAACATCGGCCGAGTGATCACCTCTGACCATGACTCGCCTTCACGCGAAAAGAAAGAGCGCCGGAGTGCCCCCCCTTGCCCTGTGCCATCCCCTGCCCTTGTCGCATTGCCTGTGAGGACCTGGAACATGGTGAAGAGGGATCGATGGAAGTTTCCGAAGTTCTCATCACCGAACTGCAGTTCCTCAGAGCTCTTGCTGTGTTTTGTTAAGCTTCGGAGGCAGGTGCCACTTCAAAACGAGCATCTCTGGCTGTGATGATCTCCACGACTTCATCAAACCTCATGAACTTCATTCATGAAGACCACGAAGGTCATCTTACACACTTGGCAAGGAATCGCAGCATCATGTGCGTCGCGGCACTCGTTGGTGTAGTTTCCGCCGTTGGCATATGTCCCGAAGAACTCCACACCTCCAAAAGAGTCCAAGCTGCCGGTGAGACCGAGACAGAATGCCTCTAAGACTCTAAGACATTTGAAAGCATCAACGAGCCCAGGTCATATGCCAGGAAGAACGGTGGCATCGCCAGCCAACTAACACACTTGCTGACATGTCCGCACAGAACGGACACCAGACACTAAAATCCACGGCCGGATGCCTAGAATCGCATATATGGACATCACCAGGAGGAGAATGAGAAACCTCGCTGCTTCACACGTGGCTCTGCTTGGCACTGCTTGGCGCAGAGCACAGTCGCGGCCAGGGCCAGAGGGCCAGGGGGCGCGTTGGCCACTCCGGGCACGGCTCTCGACAAGGACTTGATGATCTTGTGCAGCGACCTGGGCGGAGAGAACGGAGGCCGGAGAGGCCGGAGCCGGGCCGAGGGCGTGGCTTCACGCGCTTGAAGAGTCGGAAGACGCGGAAAGCCTCAATGCCCAAGGAGGCTCAGCGCGGCTAGGCCCGCAGATGCTTGCAGCCCGGGAAGCCCTCATCATGCCTGCAGAAGCGACGAGGCGAGAGTGGACTCGGACTCGAGACTCCTGCCCTGCACCCCCTGGGCCCCTGGGCCGCCGGCGGAGGAGGCTCAAAGGACCGGGCAGGTTGGGCAGCGCTAGGTTCATGAGTCCTTTTTCGTGGTCCCATGCCGCCCGTCCCAACCCTTTGCAAACGGAAGCCGGTAGCCCGGTAGCCCTCTGCGGCGGGGTCCGATGGTGACCACGATAACGTCAAAGACGTTCCAGGCTGACTTCCTCTGCAGGCCGCATCAGCGAGGGCATGCACCAGATGACACCGCATGATGTGACAGCTTGAAGAGATTATTTCATTGCGACGTTACATTCTTATATGCTTATGCACATCAACCACTGTCTTTCGGCTGTAGGCTGCCAGAGGCTTGCGGCAGGTGCCATCAGTGGTCTGACGAGCTTCCAGAAACGCCATAGCCAGAAGGAGTACATGTTCCAAGCCAGCTCGATGGCGAAGCTTACCTGCATCAATCTGAACGGCGCAACAAGGATCGCTGGGTCGTAGACTCCACCCAAACTTCTGGCCCTGGGCTGTGGAGCTAAGGCACATTGAAAAAAATGTCGGCGCCAACCTGAACTTTCGTGGGCTTGGACTCATAATGCCTTGACAATGTCAAGCGGAGCGGCCCAAAGATCCGGATAGGTGTCACCACCAGGATCGATCCACTTCCTAAAACAAACATTTCTGAGCAATCAAGACTAGTCCAGCGCTAAGAGAGCCATTGATCAAAGTAAGGCCAGAGAGCTCGATGACGTTCATAAGAAAGTTGCCAGCAATCAATGCCGCCACGGTGAGTTGTACTCGCATGCCAGTGTACCTGGCAGACTGCCGGAGCTAACTTGATTGAAGCAGCGAACATGTCAGGCGACATGATTTAAGCTGAACCACTGAAACCGGAGGGGCACGCAACGGCAGATTGTCGCTGGTATCTCCAGAAGCCTCGGACGGAGCGACAGGACCAGGAAGACGAGACGGAGACTGGCTGCAACTCATTTGCCACTGCCGTACGGCGGCAAGTCCAGCGCTGCCTGCACAAGCGTTCGCACACCAATCAAACATGGCATCGATAAGACCTCCGGAAAATCGCCACGTGCGCCTGGGACTTGGACTTCTTCAGGGCTGCCGCGGCCGCCGCGGCCGGCAGGGAGGTCTCCGACTTGGGAGAGTCGTTCTCAGCAGCGTCGCGGTCGCGACGGCGAACCTCTGATTCGAAAGCAGCCACTCGAACTTTCGCTGACGGAAGCACTTGCTAAGTCGGCAACTGCAGCGGCGATGGCAGCTGCCATCCCGCCTCAGCCTCCGGAGGCCGCGGCACGGGTTGCCCTCAACACAGCACACGAAAGGCCTCGGCAGCTCAGCTTGTGTCTGGGACTCTCCAGGCCATCGTCGAGGGCGTGGGCCGCACGAGTGGGGCACCAGATCAGAACCTTCGAGCCCTGCCACGCCCCCCGAGACGCCCTCATGCAACCACATGCAAAGCGACTTCAGACATGCTTTGCCCTTGCTGAGCCCAAACGATCTCCATCACTTCGGCAACATGATTACGTCGGTGCAACCCTTGGCCCCTGTACCGGATCATCCTGACCTGACTCATCATGACTGCCTTCGGAACGATTTCGCATCTTGTCTGGTCATACTGGTGCTCTCCTGTACCGCAGCACGATCAGCCCAGAGCGAGACTATTGTTGCAGTTGTACAACCATGAACTCAGAAGTGTTGTATTGCTGTTGTTGCACAACCATCGAGACATGTGCAAGCCCTATATACCAGTACTTGGAGTCTAGTTTGTGATATCTTCGCATCTTTCTGCATTGGCATAGTTGCACTGCATACTTCTTTGTCTTTGTTGAACCGACATATTCTGATGGTGCTGCCACTGCCGCACTGCATCACTGAATACTTTAGTAGTTATTATATGTATATACGTGTGCACATAGCTTCCGTACATACATAGACACTGCATGAACAAAGAAGGACAGAGAGATAGATGGTTTGGATCAATTGATAGATGAACAGATAGGCTATGCCATGCACGCATGTCATTGTTCTGTCTACAGAGCTGTGTTGGACTATCTACGGGCTATCACCATGTTCCACTGCTCAATCACGTTTTCTTGCTACGCTCCTGAAACCACCAGAGAAAGTAGAAAAGCATGCTGCTGCATGACAAACTTATGATGACTCTTGCGCACTGCTCACACGGCTGATTACAATACTATGCTACGCCTCTTCGCAGCTCTTCGCCTCTGCTCTGGCTGGGCCACCGGCTCCGCGCGGTGCTCCTCGCTGTGCCGGACCCTGCGGGCGACCTCGGCGCCCCGGCGCCACAAACCGAAGACCTGCCAGCAGCAGCTTCCGAACGGAAGCTCATGGAGGCTGGGTCTCGCTTTTTCTGCGAGTTTCAACCATCACGACAAAACACACCCGGTCATACGCCAGGCCACGCGTGGACAGGGAAGGCCCAGCACGCCGATTTAGGGCAGACAGTGGCGTCATGTACAAGTCTGGCATAGTCTGGCGTCTTCACAGCGACCATCCAAGATAAAAAATCAAAGCCATAGTTCCAAGTTCACTCTAAAGTTCGCGTCTCCGTCTCCCAAGCGTTGCAGGCTGCAGTAGCGTTGCAAGGATGAAGCATCAAAGGGAGCAAAGGGTCCCGTGGGCCTGTGGGCATCTCTGGACTGTTGCAACACGAAGATGTTGATGTTGGCACTTTTGCACTGCAACAGCACATCACAGGCTGCACAGCGAGCACGACGAACATCAGCATTGGAGGCCCGAGAAATGAATGCAGCAGGTATGCGAATAATCTAATGCAAGCAGCAGTTTTCAATGCCGTTCAGTCACTGGCGTTCGGCTGTAGAAAGACACGAATAGCTCAGACCGCACAACACTTTGGACACGATGAGGGCTCCGTACATTTCGAGCTTGCGGCAACCGGAGCCGCCAGATGGGACAAAATCATAACAGCACTATGCAGGACTCAGCTTGGATTTATTGACGGACCTTCTCTTCGAGATCCGTGATGAGCGGCACAGAAGTTGTTGATAAACTTTGCGATACCCCTGTTCTCCGATATCGCTTGCATCAACGCAAAAACTGCATTCAGACAGGTCTTGCCTGAAAATCACTCCCAGACTTCCAGAAGAGTTTCGAGAATCACACAGAAAGAGATTCAGAACTCAGGTCACAGTTGCTGTTTTATCTTGCCCTCTCCCACTCGTCTGTCCGTCTGTGCGTCCATCCGTCTGTCGGTCTGTCGGTCTGTGTCTTTCCTTCTGTCTCTGATTGTCTCCGTCTCCGTCTCGTCTCTCTCTCTCTCTCTCTCTGGGTTTTGCCTTGCCTTGCTCAGGGGTAAGAGCTGCAAGCTTGCAGCCCGCGCGTTCGCGCAGCCCCATCCAACATTTTGTTAGGGGATGGGCTCTGGTGTCTAGTATAGGAGCGAAAAGAGCAAAGGGTCCCCGTGTGGGGGTCTGTATGCTAGCAAAAGTAGGTGCCCCAAGTGTTCACTATTGTTCACTGCACAGTTGTACCGTAGACCCTGCCTCTAACAGTAAATCGACCCCCCTCTCTAGACCAGTGGGTCTAGCCATATTTCATGGGTTTAGAACACTTATTTATGGGGTTTAGAGCACTTATTTATCGGGTTTTCAACACATATTTATGGGGTTTAGAACACGTATTTCTGTATTTTAAAACACTTATTTCTGGGATTTAGAACACTTATTTTTTGGGGTTTAGAACACTTATATATTGGGTTTTGAACACTATTGGAACACATATTTCTGGGATTTAGAGCACTCATTTCTGGGATTTAGAACACGTATATCTGGGACTTTGAACATTTATTTCTGGGATTTTAGAACACCTATTTCTGGGGTTTTCAACTGTTCACCGGGCCAGGATAAGTGTTCAATTTCCCACCAAAATAAGTGTTCAAGCGGGCCAGGATAAGTGTTTAATTTCCCACCAAAATAAGTGTTCAGCGGGCCAGGATACGTGTTCACTGTTCCACCAAAACAAGTGTTCACCGGGCCAGGGCCAGGATAAGTGTTCAATTTCCCACCAAAATAAGTGTTCACCGGGCCAGGAAAAGTGTTCAATTTCCCACCAAAATAAGTGTTCACCGGGCCAGGATAAGTGTTCAATTTCACAGCAAAATAAGTGCTCAGCGGGCCAGGATAAGTGTTCAATTTCCCAGCAAAATAACTGTTCACCGGGCCAGGATAGTGTTCAATTTCCCGCCAAAATGAGGATAAGTGTTCAATTTCCCACCAAAATTAAGTGTTCACCGGGCCAGGATCAGTGTTCAATTTCCCAACAAAATAAGTGTTCACCGGGCCAAGATAAGTGTTCAATTTCCCGCCAAAGTAAGTGTTCAATTGTCCAGAGTTAAGTGTTCATTCTATACCCAAAACCACGTACAGAGTTACTGTTAGAGGAAGGGTCTAAGTTGTACCCCAACAGCAAACACCTGAAGGAAACGCCTGTGACATACCGCTGCTGTCTCGCTCTCTCTCTGTCTCCCTCTGTCTCTCTCTCTGGCTGCCTGGCTGGCTGGCTATCTGCACGTACGTGTGTATGACTCGCGTATGTATGCTGGCACCGCGCCTTCTTCTGCCAGAGCCACTGCCACGCTGTTGATCTGCCTGGCACCGGCAAAGTTCAGCCCCTTGCGGCCAGGCACGAACCTGGCCTGGACTGCGGCGAGAAGGACTCGGACTGCTTGGAGCGGCTGGCGACGCCTGGTGCGCTTCGCGGTCTTGCCGAAACCGAGGCCTCGTGTCCTCTTCCTTCGAGCGGCCACACCAGCAGACGCCGACCGGCGCCATACCTTCATCTTCCGCAACAGCGAAAAATGCTAAGCAAAGCTAGGAACCTGTCGCCTGCCTGGCTATGGCTTCGAGACATTATCATCCCATGGAAGGCCAAGCTTTGCAGCAGTCGCTCGTTGCGCTGTTGGAGCACCTTCCAGAGTCTCTGCTTAACAGCCATGCAGGCCTCCAAGACGAAACGAGGCCTTGAAAACCGACTCCATGTGCTGCACCACCCATTCTCGCCTCTGCAGTAGGTTTTTTTGTTCTGGGGTGCAAGCGTTCGCGGGCGGCCGAAGTACCTCTGCTGCAGGGCCGCGGCCTCAAAACAGGCTGCCTGTGCCATCTCCCCGTGCATCTGGCTCTCTTGGGACCCGGCCAGCTGTGCCGCTTCACAGCGTGCAGCCACGAGATCCTCCCCACGGGCAGTGCGCGATGGCGGGCTTCCCAGCGACTCAGCAATCACTTGGTCCTGCCGCGTGCGGTGCCTGGCAGCTCAGTATCGCCCTCTAACTTCCAAACCGGAAACCACACGAGACGACGGTCCCTCTATATCATCATATCTGCTTCCCTCAAGGGTCCTGTCTTTGGGTACTGAAGCACCGCTTGAAGCGGCTTCCTCTCTTGAGGATGTCATGATCGTTCATTGCAGAAAAGCTCTCGAAGCATCCGACGTGAATTGCCCGGAACTGGAGTAGCTCAAAGCCAATCGCAGCAGAGCTGGCAAAGCCAGGAAAGAAGTGAAGGCGTCGGTTATGCCGGCTATGCCTCTGCTTGTTGGTCGATAATCTACAGGCTTCCTCTTTATTCTGCTCCTGCACATCTTGCTGTGATGGTGCCACGTGGTGGTCCGCTTTCGTTGTCACACAACCAGCAGTGTCTTCATCTCTGTCTCTCTCCCCTCGTTCCCGCTCTGTTTTCTATGTGTTCCGAAAGCAAGCCAGGGGCACAGCTCCTCACTGAGGTGGACAGCGCTGCTGCTCAAGACAGAGAGCATGATATGCTGCAATTAAGATAAATTAAGCCTCCTCGCTCGTGATGCATGTTACAGCGGGTCAGTCTTGCGGTATCCTAGCAGCCCGTAGTGCGCAGCTACAAGCACTGACATCAAAGGAGCCAAGTCGCAGCAAGATATGAGTTCGCCGCAGCTCTCCAGCCATCTTTGAACCAAGCCCACACATCAAACAAGGTCCTGTCTCCACATGCTCCCAAGAACCCCGCACGCTGCTTTGCCTTTCCCAATCCAATGCTCACAAGAGAGGTCGGCTGCTTGGCGCTGCAGCTCGTGGCCTTTGGCCACCGCCAGCAGCGGCTCGAGTTTCCGAGCCCAGCTTCAAGCGCTGCCTGCCTCGCCAAGCCCTCCGAAAGAGCTGAGCTTCTCCATTTTGCGTTGCCTCGCGTGTCCTTGATCTCCTTCCACAAGCCTCCCCGTGCTGCCCAACCAAATCTTGAAGTCGATGGCGTCGACGCAGTGACCGCCCAGATGCCATGTAGGCGCAGAAGGTTGAGCTCTGCTTCACGATCTTCAAGCACTCGTGACTCGGGCTTGCCAGAGCGGCTCATCCAGTGCCGGTCTTCGGCAATCGCTACGCCGCTACCGCTGCTCCGAATGACCAAGTGCTCGAAGAGACCTCGAAGGTGCCGGAGATTCCGCCGGAGATTCCGAGGCCCTCATGAAACCAGTCACTGCCAACAGCGCCGTCCGTTGACCAGACAGTCGGCGGCCCAGCTCCGTATTATCGGACTGCGCGGCCTGCGCGGCCTGCACAGCAGCGCCGAAGGAAAGCGTGCTGTGACGCCGCCCAGACTTCGGCGTTCGCAAAGAAGGCGAGGACCGCGGGGCATCAGAATCTCCGGCCGCATTTTGCACAGCCATGCCGAAGGCATTGAGTGCGCTGTGCCGTCGTCCAGGCTTCGACTGCATACGCAAAGATTGCGACGACTGTGGAGCGTCAGGGTCCGCGCCACCTCCAGGCGTGCGGATCGAGTTGCTGACGCCAAGTTCCAAATCGTCTTCGGCGTCAGCACGCTCTTTTGCTTGGGCCTTTGCAGCACTACTCAGCGCATTGAACAAAGTCGTTCGTCGACGGCCCTTTCGAGAAGCTAGCTCAAGCGGCTGGTCATGGTCATCGCTACGAAAAGATTTTGCGCGATTTGGGGAGCCGTTGCCAGATTCGGGTGAGTCTCCTGAGGCTGCAGCCTCTTCATCCGTATGGTGAGCACTGGCCTTCATGAAACCACCCACGGCCAGCAGAGCCGCACGTTGCCCCGACATTCCCGACATTCGACGACCCGACGCTGCATCTCCGGCCGCCTTTTGCGCAGCCATTCCCAATGTATTGAGCGCGCTGTGCCGCCGGCCAGACTTCGGAGTTCGTAGAGACTGCGAGGACTGCAGGGTGTCGGAGTCCGTGCCACCTCCAGGCGAGCGGATCGAGTTGCTAATGCCAAGTTCCAAGTCGTCGGCATCAGCACGTGCTCTCGCTTGAGCCTTCGCAGCACTACTCAGCATATTGGCAAGAGTCGTTCTTCGGCCGTCCTTTCGCGAGGCTGGCTCGAGTGGTTGGTCAGCACGAGACTTCGAGTGACTGGGTGAGCCTTTGCCAGATTGTGGTGAATTCTCAGCTCCTTCGTCTGTCTGGTGAACGCCCTTCATGAAACCACCCACGGCCAGCAGGGCTGCACGTTGCCCAGACATTCCAGACATTCGACGACCCGACGCGTCTCCAACCGCCCTCTGCGCGGCCATTCCGAAAGCACTGAGTGCACTGTGTCGTCGCCCAGACTTCGACGTGCGAAGGGTGTTGGAGGACTGAGGGGATGCATCCCCACCTTGCAGGGTGCTGCCGCTAGCACCCGGGCCAGTCTCCCTGTCGACACGTCCTAAAATGTCAGCCATGGCCGCGGCACCTTTGCTCATGGATTGCCGCCGTGCTTTCATGACCGCGCTTTGCTCGGCTCCCCTTTTCATGGAGCCTTTGTCTTCGGCGGCGGCAGCGGCCAAGCTTTGAGGGAAGTTCTGGGACTTCTGCAGTCGCTCGAGCACCTGCCCGGTCACCAACTTCTCGCTCGCCCTGCACAGGGAGTTTAGGACCCAGACTCACCAGATCTCATCAGCATCTGGCAGCCCTGCGAGCCTTCGAGAGTCCATCCTGCCAGGTCCCAAGGCAGCTCAACGCTTTGGAAACTGCTCCAATTCTTCGCGCTCTCTTCAGTTCAGCGCTTTCGAGACTTGGCAGCCAAGTCAAAAGAATTGCCGAAAGTTTTTGGACTTCAGACAGACAGAAAAGCGCTACCCTTAAAACCGCAAGAAGCAAAAGGGAGCCCATCCTAAAGTCCTAAAGTCTCCCTAAGAGAAAAGGAAACCCACGGGTCCGAGCCTGGAGATCGAGGACAGTGAGGATGCCCTGGAGTGTGGATTGTCAGAGTCTGCATCCCCGAGCCCTTCTTCCAGTTCGTCTGCCGAGGGCTCGGAGTCGCTCTGACAAGGAGAGCAGGCGCAAGCAAAAGCCTTCTGCTGAACTCGCATTTAAATTCGCTGCTCCGTTTCATCTCGTGCCTCGAGCTCCTCGGCCCGGCGACGCAGCATGCGCTGCGCTAGCGCCTCCCCCGAAGCTACAAAGAAAGTCCTCATACATCCTCATACAAAGAGGGAAACAGAGCGCCCCAAACCCTCAAAGGGTTGAAACTGCTCTCCGAAGCCGACGGGGAGGAGGACTCACGCAAAGGGTTCTCGACCTTTCCCCTTCCGGAAGCGAGCCTTTACGGAGGGAGGTTTTGGAGGAGCTTGCCATGCGGCGATGGGTGGTTTCATCTCCAAGGTCGAAGCGTCTGCAATGATGCAACATCATGACCTCCCAACTCGCCCGGCCTTGGCTTCCTCAAAGAGCCCGGCGGCCTCGCCCAGCTGGGCCTCCGCCCGTTCGCGAGCCCGGGTCTGCTCGAGCAGCTCCTTCTCCTTCTCCTCAGATCGCGGCGAGGCTGCGAAACTCAGACGGAGACATGGAAGTCGCTCAGCTCGAGCTCGCCGAGCCACGGCATTGTCCAACCTGGCGATGCCAGCAGAAGCGGCCGTCTCATGGTTTCTCGCAACCCACTGTGCGAGCCGCGCCTCGCGTCCTCCGCCTGGCGCATCGTCTCCCGCGCCACGACCAGGCTCACGTTGTCGTCGATGGACTCAATCATGGACTTGGCCTCGTCAATCCTTGAAAAGCACAAAACAACCCACGGCTCAAGCCCAAGAAGAGAAGCACCAAAAAAAACATCGGGCCGGAGTCCAGCCAGAGGCTCTCAGTTTGCAAACTCTCTTGAACACGCTGCTCATGACGAATTGCCCGTTGCACTTGCATCTGCTTCTGTTCCTCGCATATCTTGGGATTTTATGGACACGTACGAGTACCAATCTGCGCATTCCACTGCATAGCTTTTGCACACTCCGCCGCTTCAGCACAGTCCGCATCAAAAACACTACGAATCGGCCTGGCCTGGTCATCGGCTTGCTTCTGCATAAGCTCCATCTCCGACTGCATTCCTCTATCGCGGCTCATGGCATGGCAGTGACAGGCTGGGTGAGGAGGGCTTCAGCAGCTGAAAGACACGCTTAGTCGGGCGCTTTTCATGTTATCCCTGTGCTCTTTCTCGTCCTCTTCGCCCTCCGCCTGCCTTGGCCAACAAAACAGCCGAAGCTGAGAGCAAACCCGCGCATGCAAAGCGCGGGTTTAAGGTCGAGCCTGATAAGGGCAAAGTTTTCCACTTCCTGCTCCTTCAAGCAAAATGCAAATGCCGGAGCATCATTGGAGGTACCGCGTCCTCGGCAGTCATCGGTTTTGGCAGGCGCTCGATGCGCCGAGTGAGCCGCATCATCGTGGCTCTCCTCATGCACATCAAGCACATGCATTTTATGTATATATATATGTATGAGCCAAGGTTCATTTTGCTAACAAACTATATATACACGCTATTGTCACTGGTTAAACCGTTTTCACCCATGAATAGAAATGCAGGGCTGTCGGCCGTTCGTCTTCCAATGTTCGTCGGAATAATACCAATCGCGCACGCTGACATAGCATGTCACTTGCATCTCCACCTCTTGAGCCAGCTCGCATGCCCAGAGACATGTCACCTCCAGCACACCTGAAACCAGCCTGACCACCTGCAACCCCCAAAGACTGTTGCGGACGGGCATGCACCAGTCGGCCATAATACACATCACCCGAGGTGTGGACGCTGTTTCAAAGAGTTACACATCAGTGCCGAGAAGTTGCATCAGTATATTCCCCGAATGTGCTTGTAGTCTGCGAGTGTAAAGGCTCGAAGGAAAGCCAACGGTCTCTTTTCTCCCACACCTTCAGTCTCAGCACAGCATATCCCAGATCAGTCTTGACTTGCAATGTTCCCCACATAGTGGATGATCATACAGATCATGATATGCACTGCAACGGGGGTTTACATTTGCTCTGCAAAGTTGTTACGCCCCTTTCCTGGTTGCTCTTACAGGCTTCCAGGAACTCAAGCTTTGTCACAAACTGATACTTTAGGTACCGTTTAGATTTCTGCATCTTGCGGCTGATCCGGTCTCACAAAGGAAACTGAGCCAGGCGCACAAGGTCTTGTGATTCGGACTCAGAGGCTGACCAACGACAGCAGCGGTTCTTCAACAGCCAATCATGCAGAAGTACTCAAGACCTGCATAGTCCGCATGGCTTGTAGTTGCGATCTACAGCCCACAACTTGCTCACGCGATTGGTGGACTCATTCTTCCTTCCAGTGGTCACTACACCGCATTCTTCACGATGATAAGATTATAAGATGTTCTATTTCCGGCAATCCAAACCACCTCTTCGGGAGTATTGTCGGGTTGCATGCTGCGATGTTCGGAAGGCCTTTTGAGGCCGAGGCCCGAGTGGCAGCGTAGCATAATATACAATATACATATCTGTAAAACGATGTGTGTGTATATATATATCTATCTACAACACATTCCATTATAGTGTGTGCGTGTATATATATATAGACATATACAAGTTAGACTCGCGCATGGGCGCGTTTCGTTGAGAGTCAGTCTTCGGAGCCGCAATCCCCTGTAAATGCCCCGTCCCGCAATATGTTCGGTGCAGAGCTGTACCCCTCTTCCCGCCTAGTCGTGCGTGTGTGTGTGAGCGCTGCCCCTGTTGTACAGCCACGGAGCAGCCTCTGTTGCCTTGCATGTTCGCACCCACAAGTAGTCAATCAAAAAATCAATCAATCAGTCATATACATACATACATACATGCATGCATTTCATTCTCCGCGGTTGAGTCTTGTGCAGACGCTCGCCTAGCACATACATTCTTGAATGACATGCCAACGGCTGTGCTGGTGTTCCTATGAGGCCACCCAGCCAAAACAGAATGCACAGAAAAATGAGGACTCCGCGCCTGCACCCTACACCCCTGGAGCAGGAATCTACAACCTGGAATTGCCGACTGGGGTGTGCCTTGGTTCAGTGCTGCGGCGCCTGAGCTGTGGTGTGGTACGATTTTTCGAGGTTATGAGCGACCAAGGTGTTGTGGCTGCGCAGGCGAATGGTGCGGATGTGAGACCGCTGGGACAGGAGGCTGCAAGGCTTCTAGTGGTAGTATACCAGCTGAAGCAGAAGTTCAACGGCTCACGGGTGCACTGCTTTCGGATCTCTAGGCTTCAGATGGAGGTTCAATTGGAAAAATCAAGGGCATCTACAACGATTTCAGTGCCTCCGTTGCTAGTTGTACTGCATTGCAGTCTTGTCGTTGCTGTACCAGGTCCAAGTCTACCAGCAGGAAAATGCGCCTGCAGTTCCTGGACTGGAGGTCGTGGTGAGCCATGGTCCAGAATCTGGGGGAAGTTAGCCCCAGGGAGTGTATGCGCTGGTGCATAGAGGAGCAGCTCATCCGCTGAGAAGGGGACTGGGCCGCACCATTTCAGGTTCATCTTGTTGGCGGTGTAGTGGTGGAACTTCGGATGAAATCAGCTGAGACTGGCGCTGCACAAACGTCCTCGACAGCTCCAGTAGTACCACTAGGGTCCTAAGCTGGAGGTCTCTGCCAAAAGTGGAATGGCGTGGGACTCGATGTGAGATCACGGAGCGCCAGGTGCTGGACCTCATCTCAAGGATCTTTTACTGGAGACCATATTGCAGAGGACAGGACACAAGGTGGAATCTTGGAGTCCGTTGCATTCCTGGGCCTGTGTCCATGCTGCTTTTCTTCTGACGAGACTCAATGTTCAAAGAGAAGGATGTACAGCGCATGAGTTGGTTCATGGGAGAAAGTATGACCAAACACTTTGTCCGTTTGTTTTTGCAGTTTTTGCTCAGTACCTTCCGAAGGGCAAGAACAACGGAGAGACATGGAAACAAGGAGTTTGGTTAGGTCGATCAAGATCGGGAAATTCCAACATCATTGGCGACAGCTCTGGAATCCACTTTGCGACAACAGTCCGAAGTTCTCCTACTATACGCTTGGTGTTGTTCCGATCAAGAAAAAGCAGAATGAGAAGACTCGTCTTCCCAGCTTGGCAGAAGCGGCAACGGCTTCAATGGTAGTAGGAGCCAACGGTTGTTAGTAGGAGCCGACGGTTCCCAACTTGGGACCGATGGTGTCGTCGAGGGTTCCCAACTTGGGGCCGGAGACGAGGCAGGAGTTGACCCGCCTACATCGAACAGTGTCAGTACGGGCAGTACGGGCCTGCCGGACGAGTCATAAAATTTAACAGTTCTGCACATCTCCAGAGCTGGTGCCGGATGCAATGGATACAGATCCTCCATCCCAGCTCAATGCAAACAAGGCAACCGAGCTTGAGACAATCAATGAGCAACAATGGAACTTCGGGGTTTCTGCTGAGGGGGGGGGGAGCCCCCACTGGCCATTTCGAAGAAGATGCCCCCCCAACTGGCCATTTCGAAGAAGATGCTTGCCACTAAGTTGGTGAAGACTGGGATGAGTTTTCTGATACTGCGTGGGAAGTTGATGGACTCGAAAGACGCAGAGAGGAGACGCATGAAGAAGGACGTCCTGTTTTTTCAGTTGAGGACCTGGAAGCACCAGGTGCCAAGACGGACGAAGTCGACACCCGGAGACTTCTCAGCGTGGGAGGTGCCTCGTAGATGTTCAAGCTTGGAGGCAAAAGTGTGAGAGATTGGAAATTAGACAGAGTGGATGGCAACGGAGATCAAATCTTGTGGCGAAAGAGTTCAGATTCCTCCTACAACCAATTTAACGCAAAGGTTACTTGCCGGTCTTTGTTGCAGTGATCCACGTCTGTGTCTGTAGTGTCTATACAGTGGAGACATCAAGGATGCTTACTTGACGGTGAAGCAAAGGAGAAAGACATACGTTGTTGGGAGCAGTGGTGCGAGGTATAGCAACTTGCCTGGACAGAGAGCCGGAGCTCGAGATTGGCGCGCGGAGTTGAAAGGTGTTCTTGAAGGCGGCGGATTGAACGTTGTCGAAGGGGCTCCAGCACTGCTCATTGAATCAAAGTTTCCGATAGTCTCTGCTCACATTGGCTTGGGTGCCACCGAAGGGCCACGCGCACCATGGTATGGAGAATGTCAGTTCTTGAAGCGAAAGTTCAGATGCATTTTGGTTGAGCAAGACACAAAGCATGTTGAGAAGTTGGTTCAGAAGGAGTTTGGAAAGCAGGCGTCGTGCCCGATGAAGCCTCATGATGTCAAGAACTTCAAAGCTGTGGAGCCAGAGAGGTATCAGATCTATCGTACATGCGTAGGAATCTTGCTAGACTTGGGACGAGACCGTCCTGCGTGCCTGTGCAAAATCAATGTGCTTGTGGCAAAAACATCAGGCCGTACAGAGCATAAGTGGCATCTCCTCAAGATTTTGGTTCGCAGTCTCAAGTTGTGTCCGCGCAGACGAATTTCCTTGGGTGCTTGCAATCCTGGCAGGGCAGCTGAGCAACGCTGGCTAGGACAAGCAGGCCCTGGGAGGGAGGATGATCCGAACAATCGTTTTGGAGGAAAGCAATTGATTGAATCAATGTTAGATGAATCTTGGGCCGCTGAGCCAGATCGATGAAGCATAAGTGCGTTAGTCTTTTTTGAATGGCAGTGCTATTTGCATTGGCAACAAGCGGCAAAAGAGCAGTTCTCTTTCCTCGTGTTACAGTGAAGTACATGAAAGCTTGTTCTCGTTGCAAGAAGGATTGTTTTCTCCAGAGAGTTGTGGAGACCCTATGTGGGCATCCGGTACAGCTACTAAAGCTTATCCCGGTAGACCCGAAGGCTTGCCGCCCAAACCCAACTTAGCCTCAAAACGCTCAAGCCCTGGCGAAGCCTAAAGTGTGAATAATTTCCAATACTATTTCGGGGTTCCTTCTTATGATTATAGTATGATGGGCCCCAAAACCCTATTCCAATTCTTAAGGTCCCTCTTTTTCGTGCAGGTCATTCATTGATCGAGTTGGTTTAGGACGACTCAAGCACATTGACATTGCCTACCTGTGGATACAAGATCATCGAGCTCTGAACATGTTTGACCTGAGACTTATATATTCCGACAAAGTTTTGTCCACCAGACCTTGGAACAAAGGTTCTGGGCAGCCTAAGAGCCAGGCGGCTATCGCACACTGCCGGTGTTTGTGACAGTGAAGGAAGGACAAGAAGATCTCAACAGGCTCCAGTGCCACAGTGAAGGCATAGTTTGGAAGTCTGTTAGGAGAGTGCTTGCTATGTTGATTGCAGCAGATGGAATCACCATGTCTTGGTATGAAGATTGAGTCTCAAAGACCCAACCCAAGTTCCCTGTGCACTCCGGATAGTCTGCATCATGGCCGGAATCTTGCTGATGTTGATCCTCATGACCAAGAATGAGTTCGGGAAGACCAGTATGGTGAATGGTGAGCGGGCAGAAGATGAAGTTGGTGGAGAGCGCAACCACACCTATGACAACTACAAAAAAGCACTGGGGCACAGTGCCGCTTCGCCGAGCGCAGCATTCGCGGAGAATGCCTTCTATGTCATGGCATTCTTTGCAGGCCTCTGCGTTCCACTGGTTGGTTGGCTATCAAGCTGGACGACATGTACCACAGCATGGAGAAGTTCTCTTGGGCTCGAGGGGGATCATCGAGAGCATCCAATGTCAAGAAGATTCCTTAAGGCAGTGGCAAAGGCGATCTACCACTGTGTGGAGATCGATCGACTCAATGCGATCTTTGCCGTGTCAGAACAATGGCCAAAGAAGAGTTGAGAGGTGAAGCCCAAACGCTGCGCTGAACCTTCAGCTTCAGCATCTGCCTCGGCATCAGCACGGCGAGCAGTCTTCAAGAAGAGCCGAGGACACCATAGACCATAGATCATCATGTGTCATCGTTGTTGGCGTGATGCTGGTGAACAGTACTCCGAGAAGCTGCTTTGCTACTGGGCCTTTCATCGACTTGGTTCCAGACAGATCCTGATCGGTTGGGAAGAGTCTCAACGCCAAAGTCCAGAACCGAAAGAAAGAGACACGAGTGGCATGATGGACATCGAGATTCTCGGTGATGAAACTCCGATGGAAATCCGACGCCATCGTGCCTACAAGGACAATGGGATCGACTACTGTGGAGACCTACCACTTCATTGGGTAAGGACCATGAAGTGAACACACGCATGCTGGAGGCTTGGGAGCGCAACATCGGACTTGAAGCCTCCAAGCGTCGTCGTCACCTCCAAGATCTTGTTGAGGCTCTCCTCCAGGTCCTGGGCTGAGGGAGGAGGAGGAGGCGCCCTTTTTGGGCAGAAACATGCCGAGGTACAGGTTCTTGGTACTTGATGAGGCTATTCAGCCCTTCGAACTTTGCCAGATGGTCTTCCAGCTTCTTCTGCGCTTTCCGGATGTCCGAAAGCTCACGCTTGAAGTTCCCTTGGATCGCATGTGGCCCTGAAGCCCCCCCCCCAGCCCCGAAGTTGAGAGGCCCCGGCACTCCACCGAGTCGTCGAAAAGCGACAGATTCTGAAAGGCGCTGCCGCTTGTCGGCAGTTCCTCCGAGGCCTCGCCACCTGTCTTCTTCCTCAGATGAGGCGGCTGTTAAAAGACTGAGTCTTGTCGGCTCCCGTTATATGCGATAACCTTAACCACCAAATCTTCTTGAGTGCAGTTCACAAAGTCACGAGTTCGACAGGCCGAGCATCCCCAGAGAATTCCGGCGCTTTCGGTGCCTCCGCGCATTGTACCGCTCCAGTCGCTTCTTCAGCTCCTCGATCTCCGCCTTCACCCGCGTGACCCGCGCGGCATACCTCGGGCTCCGGTATCACCAAAAAGCAAAGATGTCAGTGACTTTGACTCTTACCGTGCATCCTTAACTCAGTTACTCAGTTGTGCTTTTATGACTGACGTTCTTGCTGTTGCTGGATCGTCCTCTCCCGTCTTCGGACCCTGTAGCACCGTAGCACTGTAGAGGCACTCGTTCTTGCCCAGGGATGCCGTCTCTTGTGCGACCCAGTCTTCGAGAGAGCCGTCAATCTCCCACCTGCAGGGCGGCAGGGCGGCTCTACTCCCAAGCAAAGTCCACGGCTCCACGGCTCCGCCTTCGGATCTCCTTCACGACCTGGGCCGTCACCTGGGCAAAGGCCGGGCCCAAGACAAAAAGCCCAGGCAACGGATAAAAGGCCTCGAACGTGACAGCACGTGAGGATCCCGCGGGATCCTGCATCACGTTGTCATCGCCGACCAAGGCTGCCAGGCTCAGCTTCTTCAGGGCGTGCTCCTCACATACAGTAGATGTGAAGTATTATAAATCTAAGACCATAAGATCTGAGGGCCATCGAGGGCCAGGGGGCGTAGGCGTCGTGGCGCTTGGACTCCAAGTCCAGGACTTGGCGCAGCTGCTTGATTTCCTCCACCCTCGGCTTCGCATCATCACTGTCCCCAAAGTGGCTTCCACTTAGGTCAGGCGGCTCAGGCGGTTACAGCAGGCGGCTAATGCGCGGCTAAGCTGCATCTTTTCCACGACCTCGAGGACGTCCGAGGGCTGATCGAGCGAAGCAGATTGACTGCCCAAGTCACGGATGCTCTGTCGCAGCTCCTGGAATTCCAGTTCCAGGCTTTGTGCGAGAGCCGCGAGTTTGGAGGTAGACTGGACAGAAGAAAGGGACTCGTTACAGTTCAGCCGAAAACAATGACGCAAGGTGAGATCTTTCTTGGAACATCTCGACTGTCAAAGTTAGTGGTAGTGTTAACCCAACCAACTATAACGTAGGTGACAATACTGATGGTCGTATCCCAACTGGTACTGTGCATCATCGACCTCAGTCAACGACAGCAAGGCAATGGCCGCAACGAATCGACGATCCACCCCTCTCCGTACCGGCTCCTGAAGCGCCTTTTGCCGAGATCCTGGCACGGAGACGTATTGGTCCATGCAGCGGAAGTAGCGCTGCAGAGCCTGCCGACACGAGGAAGGACTTAACACTGCCGGGCGAGAATCGCGAGCCGCCGCGGAAAGAGAGTGCTTCTCCGCTTCTCAGGGAGTCGAGGATTAAACTTCTGTGAAGACTAAGATGCCCTCGACAACGTCGAGAGGCTTGGGGCTTCAGGGCCTTTTTTGATGTTGTTGGCACACCTGGAACATCTGCAGCTCGTGCTGCTCCAAGTGCACACGTGACTCGGCGATCTCCTGCTCCAATTGCTCCCAGTCCTCAGCGCTCTGCTGCGGACTCAGACTCAGCGCGCTCCTTACGACCATCCGTCCGGCGGGTCCTGTCGCAGGCGGCCCTCGAGTTCGTCCATCTCGTCGTTGAGTTTCTCGTTGTTGTGAACTCGCTTCGAGAAACCCATCTGAAGCTCTTCCAGCGTGTCGACCTGTAAACACAACGCAGCTTGCTTCGCTCCTGCCTTAATTGCGGCACGCAATCTCAGCGATCCGCGCGCTGGTCGAACTTGAAAGAGTTCAAGAGCTCCTGTAGAAGCGAACCGTCCCTCTTGGTGGTCCGCATGGTACAGCCTTCGCACTACGTATCTGACAGGATTTGACAGGATGCCTGTCACAGAGAAGCCAAGAATCGAAACGGGAACCGGGAATCGAAACGCAAGGAATCGGAAGAATACCGAACCGAACCGAATCGACCCGCAACACCGGCCATGTGGAATGAACTGACACGAACCGCAAGACCGGCCGGAACGAAACGTAACGAAACGTCGACCGCAGTGGCGGCCGCTGGCGGCAGCGCCTGCGTTTTTGTTGGGGGAGGCCGGGACTTGGCTCATCATTCTAGAGATTTCAGGCCCCCAAAACTCCAAAATGATGAGCCAAGTGGCTTCGACGGGACTTGGCCACTTGGCTCATCAATTTCGAAATTTCAGGCCCGGAATACTCCAAGATGATGAACCAAGTGGATACCAAGTGGTTTCGGCAGGCCCCAACCGTCCGAATACGAATCGAATGGAATCGAAACGCCTGGTTCCGCCCAAACGAAACGCAACGATTCGGTAGCGCAAGAGAACCGCAACATACCGCAGCTCTTCTTTCTTGCGGGAACCTCATACCCTTTGAGCGAAACGCATCCTTCCTTTAAACACTGAGCGCTTGCGGTAACCTCGACTTTCAGTCACTGGCAAAGGTATGTCTCGAAGCTCGCAAAAGACTCGTCCTGAAACGTGTCCGCCGCAGTCTCCAGGGTCCAGTGCTCCATTGCCTACGCGCACAAGCCGACGCACCGCGGGCTCGGGAAGTTTCCTTGTGGCAGTCGTGGGCTATGTTGCTATTTTTCTATCGATGAGAGCTGTTGACTGCTTGGGTGCACGGCAGAGCTCGAGCCCCGAGCACTCCAAACGAGCTTGAGCTGTAATGACCACTGAAAGCCCTGGATGGGCCTCCAGAGACAACCAGCATCAAAATATGACTCATCTGCAACAGCTAAGGAGCCATGGCAACTGCAACAGCTTTTGATTAAAGTTTCGACGGGGGGTTCATAGGGAGCCACACATGCACAAAGGTTTGGAAAAAACCTTGGCGGCAGCTGCCTAATGCAACCAATAGAACTCCTCCTGCAAGAGCTACTCGCAACTGCTACATAAATCCTTCGATGCATCTTTTGACAGTTTTCTGGCCACCGGCGCCGGCGGCGCCGGCGTCGCTATCCCGCAAAATCGTTGCCACGCCACTTCGCTTGTTGCGTTCTGACTTGTTTGTATTGGGCTGACTTGAAGCAATGTACCACTCATCACGCCTGTCCTATGAATCTGCCGACTGCAACACTGCCATCTGACAAAGCGGAGTGGCACGGCAAAGCCGTGAAGCAAAGCAACGGCTCAGGTCTACACTCTTTTCCTTCTCGGCACGGCAGCCTTAAGCCCAAGGAGCCCCTCCGGTGCAGACACACATGGTTGCTGGAAGCATGCTAAAGCGTAGGCGCTGGTACGAAATTCACAGCACCAAAAACTATCTTTAGGCTTCAGCGTGGTTTCGCCTTTCCGACGGCCCTAAGCTCAGCTCTGTCAGAGAGCTTGTGGTCCTCCGCAGTGATCTTGTAGTATCCGGTTTCGAGGAGGTGGTAAAGAGCTTGAGGGTTTCCGTGGAGCTTGGTCAGCAGGTCGACAATCATGGACTGGCGCTCGACCCAACGCAAGTCCATCTGCACGCTCTGGCGATTGCCACTTCCAGCGCTGTGTATCGGTCTGCAGCTTGGGCGCCTTCCTTGATCACGTTGTCGTAGACGCCTTTAGCGTCCACTATGGCCAAAGACTCCCTGAACTTGGTGTCGCTGTCGGCCTTTTGCAAAACCAGTTCCGGCTGGTGCTTGACGTTGTCCCTGCAAGTCGAACTTTTCCTCGGCCACGTCACCGAAGATCGCCTTCGTCCACATGAGCTCGCCGAGTCCTCGATTGAGGGCTTGAGTCTCGGCTGCCAAGGTAGACGGTACCTTTCTTCTCAGTTTCCCAGACTTCCACCACAGTAGAGAGCACCTTGCCGAAGCTCCAGAGCACAGGTCGACGTCGTAGGCCAGGACGCCTACAGCTCCCTGTGAAGAACCGTCCTTGTAGTTGTCGAAGGACGCGTCAGTAGCCACTCCGAAGCGCAGGCGATCCAAAGGGATCGGGTAGTAGGTCAACGTGAGGTCCGGCTTGCTCCGGACCGGTCAGCTTGCCCATTCGAGAAGCCAGGATGCTTGCCCCGGCTGCTGCGTCTGGCCTCGCTTCCTTGGCGCACCAAGCTAGTGAGCCGATGGCTACGCTCGTTTGTCGCCGCTCGTCGTCCGTTGCTGGGCTGTCTGGCTCGCTCTTCCTGCCTCTGGCTAAGCGTACCTCGGACAGCCTCTCTGTGACAAACTTGCACATGTCGACGGAGATGGTGAAATCTGAGGATTGCTGGATTCTTCGCCCGTTGAAGGAAGTGCCTTGCTCTTCCTGCTGTAGCCACTTGTATTTTCCGAAGCGGAATCTTTCTTGTAAGCGCGGCGGCCTGATGCTCTTCAAACCCGAAGCACAGTAGATCATCTATCTCCACCGCGATGATTCCTTCCAGGTGGCCGCCGATGTGCAACGTGTAGATGGTCGCGGGTGGAGCCTCGACTGGCGATAGCCCAGGTTGTCGCACAGAAATGGTTTGAGGGCGCGCCTCCAATGCAGTGGTGCGTCTACAAGGCCGTAGACGCCGTGGAGCACCTGAATCAGCTCTCCAGGCGCGAGGCCTGGTAGTCCGCCAGGCTGCTTAACCAGGATCACCCCCTGCGATCTCGTGAGAGGGCCTGACTGCATGAAGGTGGATTTCACCCCGCAGCTTCCGGGCATTTTCATTGAGCTTGCGATCTGCAGGACGACATTCAGGTTCTGGGTCGTCACAGTAGGACAATATCTGTCGAGCTCCAGGATGTCAGGGTCTTCGAAGCCGCGCACAACCCAACGGTTTTCCTTGTGGGCGCTTCTCCCGGTTGCTCTCCAGGTTTGCGCCTCCGAACTATCCTCGAGCCCAGCACTCGGTCCTCCTTGCCCTCCGTCTGAAGCTGCTTGATGAACCTGCTGGACTCTTCAACGGAGAAGACCTTCACGGCACCGCTAGCCACGATTTTCGCCCGTTCCTCCGCATCTGCCTGCTTCCACTCTTCACGCTCGTCTGCCCCGACGTCCTTGTCCTTCACCTCGTCGCTGGCCATCTTGTAGATCTCAGGCGCATAGGCATAGCCAACGAAAGAATCGTTCACGGAGTTCTCGCTCATGGCCTGGTCCTTGATAAGCTTCAGCGCCTTACGCGTGAGATGGAAGTCGGAGTACCCCTTCCACTTCGCGGCTGCCCTTTTTGGAAGGCTTCATTGCCCTCCAATCGTCATCCTCCGCCTCGTCCTTGCTGCTCTTGTAGACTCTTCTTGTAGAGCGGGCAGAAGCGAGGTCCCGGATGCTGATGTTCTCTGGCATCTTTGCCTCCCAAGGCGAGAAGGCGTGTGTGCGCCACCTCTTGTGGTGCCTTCGAAGCACGCCTTCACTGATGACGATCTCCCAGTGGTCCCTGAAAGGGTTGATGCTCTCGCGGGGCCTTGTCAAGACGACCTCCGGCTCTGGTACAACCTCGTCAGCAAAGAGGTCGCAGTCGGCGAAGTAGGGGTTTGAGGTGCAGTCCTCCTTTTCTCTAATGACTCTAATGGGGCCGCCTTCTTGGGTAGCTCTCGGCCTTCGACGCGGAAGGGCATCATCCAGCAAGTCGTTCTTGTAAGTTGCCTCCATTGCCGCTCTCATCCGCTGGTCGGGTGTCATCGTGGCCGCGGGCACTGAGACAGCAGAGGTAGAAGACGTTGACGGTTCAGCAGCGTGGGTCTCCTGAGTCATTGGTGCGATCGTTGCCTCGCCCTCTGGCTCGGTATTCTGGGAGGTTTGTCTAGCAGCCTCCCCGGTGGCAGCTTGTGCTCGGCAGCGGTACAGGAGGTTCAGGGTCCTGAGGTGGCTCTGGTTCCGCGATTGGCACCACAGGCGCTGGAGGTGCTGGTGTGTCGCGTTCGTCCAGCCTTGTCCCCGGTCCCTCGTCTCCATGTGCTTGGCGCACCACTCCTCCAGGTAGCGGGTCGCCGGCGTAAACACCTTCGCCTGCGCCCGGTCGAATCTCGCCTTTAGGTCGTTGAAGATCTCGTGAACCGCCTCTATACCGCGAACTTCCTCGGAAGTTCCCGGCCTCAGGTGCTCGTTCGCCACCTTCCAGACGCGGCCCTGCATGTTGATGTAGGCGTGCGGGCCTTCAGGCAACAGGACGACGGCTGGTCCAACCCAGCCCGGATTCAGAACTCCCTGACTCTTCCACGATCTCCACACGAAAACAACTTCTATCGGGCTAAACTGCCTTTGGGTGCGGTCTTTGCTTCTCAAAGCGACCTTCACTGCAGAAGACGTGTTCACTTCAGCGAAGGCTTTCTGCGCCGCCCTCCGAGCACTGAGCAGCTTGCGCAGATCAGCACCATGATCTAGAAGTGCCGGAGCAGACCTCGCCAACAGACCTTGGGAGATGGCCGAACATACGCTGCCCTGAACGGTTGAACGTCCGGTTCTTGCAAGCCTCGGTCTCCCTGAGCAGAAGAACCCAATCGGCGTGGTCTGAGGGAGGTAGCTCCCAACGGGCCTTCGCAAAGAGCTGCTTGAAGATAGCCCCGTGTCGCTGCGTCCGCCCTTGTTGGTGAGGGGCCCTCTCCCCGATCTGGTGGATCACGATGCCAAGTTGAGCTGCTTTGTCGCGGAAGTCGGCCAGGAACTCGGTGCCCTGGTCAAGGATGATCACGCTGGGGTAGCCCAGCAGTCTTCCCCAGCTTCTCATGAACGCCGCCCAGTAGCTTGTGCCCATGCAGATCATGTTCAGCATCCAAAGTGCCTGCGAGCCGTCAGGGCCGTCATGGCTCGGCATCTGAAAGAGGTCGACGCCCATCACGACGTTCGGCGCGCACGACTTTGGCACTGTCGTCGGCCTGTTCCACTTAGGTGCTCGATGTGCTTCACAGCTTGGGCACTTGAAGGACTCCTTCGCACACTTGATCAGGTGTGGCGACGCCCTGCTTATACTCAAGGCTCTGCTCAGCTGGCGGTTGTTCGGATGCTCCAGGCTTCTGTGAAGCTTGTCGACAGCCTCCTTTTCAGCTTTGCTCGGGGCTCGGGCCGTTGGTCCGAACACTTCCTCTAGGATGCCCGCGCCCTCGGCCACCTCTGGGTTTTCGATCTCACGCCTCCGGGACGTCCTTCGCCTGGTGCCCCTCCATAGGCTCACCCCGCGCGATCTTGTACTTGATGCGGTCCGGGACATTACCTTAAATTTCGCCTCATGAGCATGTGGCTTGCCGAACTCGTTCCACATAGTTCCCGAAGCTGTCTGGCCGCGCTCGTGCGCAGCGCTTTGGCCCCGCTGCTATAAGTCGGATCGCAAAGGACTGCCGTCTCCTCCACTGGGCCGGGGCGATGCGGCACGCTCGCTCCACAGCTTCGTTGGTTTCCTGTGGCTCCAGGTTGCCGAGCCTCGCCGCTGACTTTCCCAGGCGTGTCAGCACTCCACCTCCTTGCCGGTTTTGGTCGCAATCGTGAGCTCATCTTGGGGCTCGACCTTGGTCAACCACAACGAAGTCCTCGAAGAAGGCGCTGGGAGCACCCAGCCACTTTTCAATCATAGCGCGGTTTGCCCGCTTCAGCACCCGTGGTTGGTCCTTGCACGCCCTGCCGTCGTGCTCTGCGACAGCGTCGTTCTCGGTCACGCGGATCCCCTGCTCAAGGCCCTGGCTATCTGCGTTCGTCGGCTCAGCAGCGCTGCGTGGAACTCGTTCATCCGCTCCATCGCCTCCTTGGGCCCGGTCACGGCAATCTCCCAGTCCTTCTTGGTGTCGGTCGTCGGGAAGTGGTTTGTCCTCGGTCCGCTTCAGCCCATCTCTGCGGCGTGCTGCTCCACACCTTCTTCGCCAGCTTCGGTGGGTCCTCCGCTGGCTCCCCCGGCTCCAAGGTACGCCCGGTCGTGCGTGGGCTGAGTTTCCAGCGGCTGCGGCAAAGGCTGACCCAATTCATGTGTCCATTCCCTCCGCCCTTCAGCCACTATTCCGGGCGGCGGCACCGGTCCGGAGGCGTTTGAGGCACACCCTTCACAGCCGACAGAAGCTCGAGCAGAGCTTGTCTGCCCATGGGGAGCCTGCCTCTCGAGGAGGCTGGCCGAGAGCCAGGAGCCTCCTCCAGAAGCCGCCAGCAAAGCAGTCGAGCCCAAGCTCCGTGATTCAAACGTCACCTTCTTGCGCGGGCTGCTCTGTCCGGAACATGCTCTCACTCCTACGGTCTTTGCACACGTCTGGAAGAAGCCACCCTTCGCCAAAGTCGGTAACGCTAATGACTGGGTGTCCGCTAGAGAGAAAGCTCATACTGCAAGTTGTGTCGACGGCTCGGAGGTGCAGGACGCCCTCGCCCAGGTCAATAAGTACCCCCGTAGCTCTCAACAAGTTGACGGGCACCACAATATCCCAGACACCCCGCCTATGCTTACCGGCACCTCCACCGTGCCGATCGTTTTCGCCCGGCCTCCCATCCCGCGGGCTTCTGTGACTTTGCCGTTCCAATGTCCCCGGAGCCCGTGTTTTCTGAGTGCTTCGAAAAGACGTAGCAAAGCAGTCCTTCCCACTAGGCCTTAACCTGGGCAGGCCTTAACCTGGGCCGCCGTGTCTATGATGCCGTGGGTGCTTTCTGTGGTGACCCCGACGAACTGAAACGGACCTGGTTTGCTCTCCTCCTGCACGAGCTCCTGGGCCGCTCCCTCGGCCGTCGGGCAGCCCTCGGCAAAGAAAGTGACCCTAGGGACGCTTTGGTCGAAACTCCAAAAGAAGCTGGTGCGGGACGAACTTGATGGGGCAGAAGAGTTGCCCGTGCCGCCTTGCCGTCCTTGTTTGCACTTTCTGCTCCAATGGCCGATTTGGCCGCAAGTGCGGCACCTTGTTCGCAACTTGATTTCTTGAATGGAAAGGGCTCGGGAACCATCCGGCCTCATGCCGCGGCCGGCTCCTTTTGAGGAGGCTTGCGAGCTTGAACCCGACATGGGCCCAAACGAAGTTCCTCGGCCCCTTCCACTTGGGTAGAAGCCTCTGGCGCGGCGGCTATGGCGCATGCTCTCGCGAATGTCCTTGTAGCTGGCGAGGACGTCAAGCAGGTCGTCCTCCTCAACCACTTCGTCAAAGACATCCTCCAGCGGCGGCTGCTGCTGGTAGTAGGTCTCTTCCCCGGGCGCGTCGTACTGCTCCTCGTCAGCGTGGTCCTGGTAGTACTCCGCGTGCTCGTCCCATTCCTGGTCCGGGTCCTCGTCCTCGCCGCCGTCCTCGTAGAAGTTCGTCCGCCCTCGTTCATTGCCCGGTCCAGCCTCCTGAGGTTGGCCGTGACCACATCGAGCGAGTAGTCTCCGGCAAGTCAGGTAAGGAGGCGGCTGTCGAGGTCCTTCTCCAGATTCGCTTGCCTGTACATCAAGTAGCCCTGCGCCTTGGAAGGCAGCTCAACACCTTCGTCTCGAAGTGCACGCTGCGCCTGGTTGAAGGATCGTCTCTCGGCTGGCCCTTGCTGGTCCATACAAAGCAACCTCCATGGTCCTCGGCAACGCGGTCTCCTGGTACGGCTGAAAGGCGTCGGCGAGAGCTTTCGTCACCTGCTTGAGCCTGTCCTCCTTGGTGAGCACCTCCACCTCGAGGTGCCTCACTGCCTCTCCGGCCGCTCCAGTGAGCGACTGCACTAGCTTTGGACCTCGCTTCGCTGCCGGTACACCTCTGGCTGAAAGTCCTTGAGGAAAGGCTTAAGCGTAGACTCTGGTTTCTCGCCGTTCCAGGTAGGAGGGGGATCTCTATCTCTATAGACGAAGCCCCCGGTTTCTGCAGTGCTTCCGGCCATCTCTCAGCCTTGCCGAAGTAAAGGTCCCGAGTCTCAGGAGCGAACGGGTAAGCCCGGTGGTTCTCCTGGATCGTAACGAAGCTCCGGTGCCAACTGACAAAACGGAGTGGCACGGCAAAGCCGTGAAGCAAAGCAATGGCTCAGGTCGACACTTTTTTCCTTCTCGGCACGGCAGCCTTAAGCCCAAGGGGCCCCTCCGGTGCAGACACACATGGTCGCTGGAAGCATGCTGCAGACTGCAGCCTAGGCGCTGGTACGAAATTCACACACTTTTACATGTCTTTCCTGCAATGCCTGCAAAATCTCAACTTCCATCATGTCTGTCAATCTCGCTTCGTCACTGGGCTACCGCAAAAAGGATGTTGTCGAATCGTCGGCACTTGAGTGCTCCTTAATTGTCTGCTCCTTGAGTCCATGGAACCCCACAGGTTGCGCTCCCCGCCAGGAGCCAGGAGACTCCGACACATCGGAGCTGGCCTCGTCTTCTTGCTTCTGCTCCCACCTCGGTCGTTCGCCGTGCGAGCGTCAGCAGAGGCTTTTGCAAGGCCCAGGCTCCCCGAGCTGGTCGCTGGACTCGGAGCCCTCCGAATCCCCCGAGGTCGAAGAAGACTCCACCTGCACTTCACTGGCGACACTGGCGACCCTGACGGCTAGGCCGCTAGGCGTAGGCTGGCCATTGGCAAAGTAGAGTCAGCGGCTCGCGGGGAAAACAAGTATTCACGTACAGCTGTTCATTGCTGGCTTTTAGTTCGCACGTAGGTATTTGTTCGAGGTCGTTGTCTGTCGGCGCCTCCTCTGCGTCGGAGTCCAGGGGCGTGCTGATCTTCACTTTACTCCGGGGTCGCTCATAGAAGACCTGTTTCTCCTTCTCTATCACGGTTGCCGCAACCTTCATGGGCCTGAGGAACTGACTCTGATTCTCGGAAGACCTGCAGTACACGCTGCGAAGCTCGGCCACGCACCTGGCCAGCCTCCGCGCCTGATTTTCAGGCTTGGTTTGGACCAGCTTGCACTGTCGGTTCCATGACTCTCGCTCCTTCCTCTGCAACAGATCTTACGTCTTACGAGTACCAGCAGGGGCCCCGCCCCTCTTCAAAACGTCAAAATGTGGGGCTGGCCGGCTGGCCTCCTCCACGGCCGCCCAGGCCTGCGTGCTGTCGGCCTCGGATTTCGGCGAAGGGGCGAAGGGGCCAAACCTGAGGCTTCCGTGCCGGGCTGGGCCATTGGCTTTTGGGACGTAGAGCTCCGAAGCCCCCTCGGCGAGCTTCACCACGTGGCTGTCCATGGCCTCCTGTAGCGAACTGTGGCACTGCACACTCCCTCCGGAGTGGCTACGCGACGGCCTTGATCTTCATCATCCGGCGTCCGGCAACATGTTGCCTCGGCGCACGGCCGCGGCCCCCGACTTGCATTTTTGAGCACTCGACTGGCCGAGCTGCCGGGGAGTACTCGGCACCTTCATCTTGGCTCTTACTAAGCAGATCGAGGATGGCTCTTCCCGTCAGCATGAGGTCTGCAGCATAGCAGCGAGCCTCGTGCACTCAAACATCAACTTCAAGCAACCCCGCAACTTGCCCACAAGCCTCGCAAACCTCCCTCATGACAGACAAAAAGCTCCTTTGCATGGCCAGGATACGAGGGGGGTTGCTGCGCTCCGGCTTCTCCATGTGCGGAAGTCACCACGTTTGAACAGATTGTGGCCGAAGTGGGCGAGCCGTAACGTTCCGCGCTGCAAGACTCTCCATGGTGCGAAGTTGCCCAAAAACCGTTTCCTAGCTTCAGAAGCATCACTTTTCATGTATCATCACTTGGAGTTTTTGGCCGAAGCACATGAAACATCACAAGTGAAGTGCCAAGGATGAACAACGTGCTGCACCCAACAAGAACCTCGCCCAAAGAACGAAGTTGCTCCTTTCCCCACATCCTTGCACTGCAGATTCGGGCCCAGGGTCGCAGTCGCTTGGCACAGCTCCCTGCCAGCCCACTAAACAGCCTGGCAGTACAGGATCGCTTCCTCACTGCTTCTTGGCCTTCTTCTGCGCCTCTCCCGGAACACGGCCACAGAAGCACTGTTGCCTATTGCTATAACCGCGATGCCTTCAAGACCTTTTTGAGAACCGCCAGCGTTCCCTCCACTTCCTGCGAAGCAACGCAGCGGATAGCCGGATAGCACGACAAGGCAGCCTGCACTGCTGCACCAGGGCAAACCTTTCATCTCAGGCCCCACCTTGCGCTCCTCTTTCTTCAGCGTCTGCGCTGATCTCTTGGTCAAGGTCTGCCCGTACGGAAGAAAAGTCGGGAGCATTGGGCATCAACAACTCGCAGAATTTCGGGTGCCTATGATTGGTTTATTCGTTGGATGTGGGCTTCGGCTTGGGTTCTTTCCTGATCAGATCTGATCAGTCTCAGGAGAGAGGGTTTCACATCCAGAAACTTGCGACGGGCGCTTGCTTCCCAAGAGCTGCTGCTGAACCCATAAGCATGAAGGCTACTCTAACTCCAGGTCTGCAGCTGCTGCTCGCAGCTGTTGTCATGTTTCCTGAAATTGCAATGCGCACTTGCACGTGGCGCGGCAGTTTCAAACTGTATGGGTGTCAGGCTCGGGCATAACTCATGCCAAGGGCACATTGAGTTGGCTTAAGTTTAGTGACAGGAAAACAAAGGTGGGCACGGGTATCCATGGCAATTTATCCCGTTCGGGCCTTCTCCTGGACGAACGGCTGTCCAACAGCATCCGCTTTGCTGCTTGCATGGGAACTGGGTAGCATCAAACCGTGCTGTTTATCCTTGACTGGAAGAGCTACACACCGCCAGTCTGCACATTCCAGCTTAGCTCAGACCTCGAAAAGTACTCTATCTTCGCGAGGTTGGGCACGGAGTTCAAGGTTTTTGGGATTGGCTTACGGTTCCGGTGGTGCTGTCTCGCCTTGGCTGTCATACTGAACTCTATACCTTCATTTACACCCAGACCCTAAAACCTAAACAGCACTCTGCAAGCGCAAGTCTCGAAACCCTGCAAAACTAGGAAGTTTCACCCGCAAGAGATGCAAGGTTCAACTGTGTTGAAGATCAGCAACAAGCACTACTACCGCTAGCTCAAAAGAACAGCGACGTTCGGGCCGAGTGCGGCGGAGCTTTGCCGTTGGTTCTTGTTACAGCGGACAGGAGTGCTGTAAAACACGGCTTGCTTTGGATTTACCGAATTTTCGTGCTGTAGGCCGATGTACGTGTTGCTGCGTATGCCTTCCCTTTGTCCGAGTCCCATCTGTGCGGTTTCCGTTCGGATTCCAGTCCCGTGCATTCTGGTTGGTTTTTTGGGGGGTTTTGGTTCAGGCCGTGGTTTGGGGTACAAGAGTCACGGGTCAGGAACTAGGCTTGCACAGCACAGTCTGGCTTTAGAGGGTCAGCACCACGAGAAGTGTTGCCACAAATTGCAGCTGGGCTACATCTCTGCGCTTGCCATCTGCTTGCTTTAGCCCCGACAGCGGCCTCTAGGAGTTGTTGAAGCTCCTCCGGGCTCTTCCCAGAGAGGGATCTCAGCTGCCCCTTCCTGCAATCGGAGGAACGACGACTAAGACGGCAGAGTTCCACTCGCAGCCGGGCAGCTGCTCTTCGTTGCAGAATTCGCCGGTGAGGACGTCGCAGGTCTTTTCTTCAATGCCCAGGAACTTCAGCAACCCGGCCTGGAAGGGAGACAGGGCCACATGTTGCCCAAGGGCCGACATCCCGCATCCGCCTTGGTGACCTTTCCATTGTACAATTGCCCTGCAGAAAAGAAAAGCATTGAAGAGTTGCGACATGGGGGAGCATCTTTAAGAACTTTGACCCCTTTAAGAACTTTGTCCGGCAGCTATACAGACCATTGCAAGGAGCAAACACGGACTGCTGGGCTGCACAACTCGCACCTTCCAAGTCACCAGGCTTGAAATACCTGCCACCAAAATCACCAAAGCCCTTGCACAAGGATTCCCACTCCCACCAGCATGGAGCACAAGATCTTCGGGAATAGCTTGTCCATGTCGCTGTTTTCCAACTCTTCTTTGTCTGCGCACGAGATGCTGAAGACAAACGCTCAGAGCCTCGGGGGTCTAACTGCCTGCCTTTAGGAATAAAGCCAAATCGTCTTGCCTGGGATGCTGGGATTTGCAGAACCGTTCGCTGCAAGCAAATGGCATGAAACATTGCACCCAAAGGCTTTGACAGCATATATCATGTAATATATCATATGACAGCATGGCATCTTCAGAACAGTACGACGAAGTCCCCTGCGCTGGAGCTTCTCGGAGAGATAGCCCTTGATTGTTGAAGTAAGTGCTCACTCTGCAGATGTCTTCGCTGAGCCCGAGGTGCCACATCTTGGTTCTGCTTCTCGCCGTAAGTCGAGATTCCCACAGAAGCCATCAGCGTGCTGCTGGGCGAGAGGTACAAGTAAGTGAAGCGGAATCAGCAACAGAAAGATAGAAGGGATGCCGGGATGCCTGCCGCTCTTGGCGACAACGGCGGCCACCCTGCCAAGCTCAAAGAGCCCCACGCCCAGGGAGGATGCGCCGCTGCGGCCAAGGCACGCTTTGAAGGCATCGGCCTTCTCCCCGAACGGGTACTCCTCGGCGCAATGTGGCGACTGCGACGGGGAACCGGGGAACGGCGGCGACTTTCCGGCCGGGGCCCGGACCCGGTCGAAGCGGACAAGCAGCGGAGGCCAATCCCTTCGGCCCACCAGCCTCAAGGGCGCTCAAGAGCCCTCTCCCTCTCCATGTCGAAAGCCAGATGCCAGGCCAGGAGGCAATGGGAACGTGGCGTTGTCGAGGTTGATTACGTTGTAGTCCTGGCTAGATGATGCCCCCCCAGCGCAGTTCGGGGCCTGACTTCTCCCCAGATCTTCTCAGCCGAGTGCCGCTGCCACGGCAGGAAGAGCCCAAATCGCGAATAGTCGCCACATTGCTGGCCCAAGTGCGGCTGTCGAGCGATACTGTATGCTTGGACACAGTCGGCACGTGGCAGTGTCGAACCGTAACCGAACCGTTCTTCTGCAATGCATGGATGTTGCCAACATGGCATGCTGCCATCTTTGCGAGCTTGTTGCCATGAACACTCCTCGCATGATGGCTAGAGCTCCGGTGATAACTCAGGAAATTGACGGGCGCTCACACAGTGAGAAACACAATGAGGGGGACCATGTCTTTCGTGACGCCCACTCCGTAATCGAATCCGACTCAACCCTTCAAAGTTCTTCAAAGATCCAGAAGTGTTGCCGGCAGTCCCTTAGCAGTTACTCTTTTCCAGGTGCCAACACCGACACTTTGCCCAGATGAGGTGAGACTGAGCCGAAGGCATCGAGGCCTGCAGCGCTTTCCCGTCGCTGAAACATGCAACATCATGCAACAACATGTAACTATAGGACGGGACCCGAACTTATTGTCTGCTCGAGCTCGGAGAAGTGGCGCGCTACCTTCTCAAGGCCCAAGGCGATCTCAATGGCCCTTCATGGCAGTTCGTCAACGCGCACTGCAAGGCACGCACCTTGCGTCCATCTCCTCCTCGTACTCCAACTCCACCCGAGGGCCTCTCGCCCGCCTTGCCGTGCTACATCTACCCTCGTTTTCAACCCACTCGGTCGGCCGCACCTCTTCTTCCGCGCTGGCAGTGCAACATCCTGTCGGCAAGGCTCGAACAAAATCGGCCCGCTGGGGTGCTTCAAATTGATGGGCTTAGGCTTATAACCGGCCGGCACGTGCGCTGCATGTGTTAGCTCCGAAGCTTTGCATGCTTCTTTATCCTCCATGTCAGCCATGCCCAAATCATCCTCAAGCTCGACTTCTTCCACCTCCGGCAGGACTACAAACAGCTTACATCGGAACAGATTCACGAATGCCTTGTTATCAAGGTCCTCCCACTCCTCCTCGTCGTCTTCTCCGAGATCCTGCCGTCGGAATGGTAGCCTAGTAGCCCATGGCACAGGGCAGCAGTGCAGCAGTGCAGCAACACACACCAGCTTGGAGCAGCAATGAAAGGAACAGCACGTGACACGTCTGCTTCTCAGACTGGAGGTGCGTCCTCCACAAACTCCATGTCGCTCTCGTCCTCCTGTGCCTCCTTTGATCAAAGGTATGGCCACTGTGCTCCAAGTGGCTCCAAGAGCGCATGGCAAGAAAGCGGCCTTCTCTGCTTCTCCGTCCTTCTCCATGATACTGTCGAACCTGGAAAGCCCAGGCCGCAAGGGCGCAAGGCTGAGCACCCGCTCTCTCTGTCTTCGAGAGCAGCGCTGCTTCTTGGGGAAGTTGTAGATATCACCGTAGGTGCCCTGAAAGGAGCAAGGGAAGCATCGCAGAACGAGGAGAGGGACGGGAGGAGTTCCGTTCCGTCGCCTGCTTCAGGCGCTCCAAGAGCTCCCGCTCGATGGCCAAATCCACTTTCGCGGCGGTCTCGGCCTCGGATTCCACGAGGCTGGAGCCAAGCGCAGATCACGGCCGGACGGCCGGACGGCCTCGCCTTGAGCTCCCGGGTCGCTTCGCGGCGTTCCGTCTTCTTCTTGATGGGCACCAACCTGCGCCGACGATAGAGCTGACTCTTCGGCTGCAGCGGCAACGCTGTTTCTTGTCGTCGAGACTCTGGGTTGCGGCATGTTGCGGCTATGTCATCATAAGCATGATACCATGACAATACCATGACCTTGACAGCGGGCAAAACAGGGAGGGCGCACTTGCTGCCACCTTTCAGCGCCAGCTTGCGCATCCTCTGTCAGCACACTAACAGGAAAGATTTTCATAGCCGAAACGTCGGCGCTGGGCCGAAAGCCGGATCAGCATCTGTCGCATCTTCGTCAGCCGCTGTTTGCAGCGGTTGATAATCCCAGCTGGCCAGTACCTCGGCTCCAAACAGCGACCCCTCCCAACAGGCTTCCTGGGGCTCGTGCTCCAGGTGCTTGTTGATCTGCTCCAGGGCCTGGAGGTAGTTCCTCCGAAACGGGGAAACGGGGAGCGGGGAAGGAAACTGCCGGAGCCTTCTTTTTTCTCCAGCTCGTGAAACCGTCCGCCACACCTCGGACTGTGGCCTCTATGGCACTACACCAATAGAAAGCAAGCCGCATTGGCACAGGCTCCAGGACTCTACCCTTGCCGCGAGCACGTTTTCTGCAAAGGGCGGCTAGCAGCTGCAGCAGTGCAGCAATGCGCAGCAGTTGCTTGGGCTATCTTCATCGAGCACTGGTCTGCAGTCGCCGGCACTAAAACACTCATCCGTCCCTTGGAGGACAGGTCTCGTCATGCTCAAAGGGTGAAACGGCGCGAACGCATCGAGCCACTTAGCCAAAGCCACTGGCAAGGATCCTCGGAGCAGAAGAAAAGAAAGCTCGCTTGACGCGGCTTCGCTTGACGCGTTCGCTCCCAGTGCAGGCAGCGGTCGTCTTCTCCATCGGTAGCCGTGGCATCGGCATGTGCATCTTCGTGAAGTTGGCGCGAGGCCCCTCGTCGAGCTTCCTCGGAGCAGAGCGAAGCGCACAGCGGAGCGCCCAGCGGAGCGCACGGCGGAGCCCGTGAAGCTCTGAGTCTGAGCCAAGTGGCGTGATGCAGAGCTTCGTCTTGGACCGCATGTCGCGCGTGTCGTGATTGAAACCTGGGCTGAAGCTTCAGGCTTTAACTCTCAAGCTTTGCTTCCGCGGGCCCAACAGCGCCTGAGGCCAGCTCCCACGCTGGGCGCGCTCCTGTTCTTGTGCAGCACCTGCTTGCCAAAGCAGCTGCGCGCTGCGTCGTATTTCGAGATGACATCATCTGGCCTGCCAGCGGGACGGGAACAAAGAGCTTTTGATTTTGCCCGGAACCAGGCTCTAAGGGCCAAGGCTGCCAAGGGGCTTGGCTTCTCGGCCAAACTTCGGCTGCTTGGAGAAGGAGTACGTAGAATGGTTGCGACGCCGGCTCAGATGCTGAGGGCCAATCGAGGAATCCTGGAATCACCAAGAGCAAAGCCTCGTGAGTCCTTGAACCAAGGCCCTTTCAGCTCCTTTCGCTCGAAGGTTCCGGGTCCAACCTGGCACAAGAAACTTGGAGGCCTTGTTTGCTTAGGAATTTGTTGTTTTATTCGGGATGTTGTTTGATTTTTAGGTTGTCTATGCTTTGCTCCTCCTTTCCTGTTCTACGGGTACCTGCTGCTTCTGCTTGCTTGTGGCTTTCTGCGGGTTCGTGCTTTTGCTTTTCTGCTTCTCTGCTTGTCTGCTTCGCTTGTCTGATCCTCCGCTTATCTGCTTTTCCGCTGTTCTTTCTGACTGCTGCCTGTGGGAGGTGTTTCAGATTCATGGTGACCCGGAATCGCCAAATAACAGGGCGTGTTTAGAGATATGTGATGAGCCGAAGTCGCCAAAGGAGGCGTGTTGAAGATATATGACGACCCGGAATCACCGAATGTAGGGGCCGTGTTTAAGATATATGATGGCCCGGAAACGCCAAATAAGGCGGCGTGTTGAAGATATATGTTGAACCGGAATCGCCAAAAGAGGTGGGGGGTCTAAGATACATGATGAACCGGAATCACGAAATGAGACGGCGTGTTTGAGATATAGGGTGAACCGGAATCGCGCATATGAGAGGGGGCGTCTAAGATTCTGAACCGGAATCACCATTGCAAGCCCGCACGTTCTTTCTGCTAAACAGCACTAAGAGAGGGGGCGTGTTTTCCACTTTTCGGCTTCTTTGCTTGTCCGCTTCCTGGATCGCCAAACGAGAGGGCGGGTTGAAGAATGTGATGAATTGGGATGAAAAGTGGGCACCGCACCACCAGCATTCTGTGCAAAATAAGATGCGGGGACCAGATTAGCACCATGTGCTGCAAATAACAGGATGCGAGGAGTTAGGCAACGTGAGTTTAAAGGAGAATGTCCACCTGGCCACAGTTGTAGTTGCTCTGGTACAGAAAAAAACAAAGCAACTCCTGAAGTAATCCTCGATCCAAGAACTTCCGGCCAAGGGCCAAGAAGAAAACCCGTGAGCCGCCTCGGGTGGGTTGTTGTAGACCCCTGGCCAAACAAGCTTGGTCTTGTGGGCCTCGGAGACTGAGACGCAGAAGGGAGAAGCGGAAGCGAAGCCAAGTTCCGCTCAGCTGGGCTCGGCACGAAGGGAAAGGCCGCCGCCATCCGCGGCTTCGTGGCCTCGAACTTTGGACCAAACCTGACACGCAGGGCCAGGGCCATACGGGAAATCGGAGCCTCAGGGAGGCCCTCAGGGCTTTCCGTCCAAGGGGCTGATCGCCCACGGCGGCGGGTCCCGGCGAGGATCTTCCGAAGAAGGCGGCCTTGTGTGTCTTCAGAAGGGTGGACTCCTTCAAGCTGAAGCGGGGCTCCTAGGCGAAGAGCGAAGAGAGCAGAGAGCGATTTTTTCCTAATCCTCGGCCGAAGGCACAGTGCCAATGACAATCTTCGGCTCCCGCTTGTACTTGAACTGCTGACCATCCGGCAGAAGGTTCATGGCATCGTTGGTGGGGATGCCTGATGGAATGGGCTGTGTCGTGTCTTTGTCTTCTCCGTCTTTGCCCAGGCCCGTCCAGACTGATCGGCAGGCCACACGCCAAGTAAGAGAACATCCTGACCCATAAAGACACTTCCCCAGATCTTGGGCCTCTTTCGCTCCCGCTTCCTTCCTTCCTTCCTCCCTTCCTCCCTTCCTCCCTTCCTCCCTGCCGCCTTCCAGCAGGTCTAGGGCTAGGGCTCTCCGGTTCTTTCGCCTTCTCTGTCTGCCGAGGCGCTTTCCGGATCCACCTTCTGAGCGGTGAAATCCGACCTACCCCCATATCCAAGGCCAGTCGTCGTTGCCCTGCAGTCACGAATGTCACATGTGCTTCTCGGCCGTAGGCACACACCTCCGGACTGCTGGCGAAGACAGGGGAACTTTGCCAAGCTGCAGATTCGTGTCTAGCGTGGACGGCAAGTTCACCGTGTCCACTTTTGGTGACTCTCGCCCCAAGCGGTTTGGCTTGATATGGTGCTCCGTAATGAACACATTCCTGGACGACAAGCAAAGCAAAGTCACGAGCGGGTGAGCCGTCACAGCGATACTAAAAAGGCCAACGACGGCTTGCTCCACAGCGGCACCCTCGCCTTTGTCCCTCAAATGTTGACCGAGCAGCTGCCGTGCATCTCGGCTGACGCACGAGATGGAGTGGTGAGGTGCAGACAAGCGCTGGCTTTGCGCTTGGTGGCCGAGAGCACTCAGCGAGAAACTGTCCTGGCCAAGGCATCTTTGCTTCGATCGAGGAACATGCCCTTTCTAAACACACAACGCTCGATGATTTCTCATGCTCTTGGCTTGCCCGGCTGCCCGCGCGTTGTGCCCTGTAATTTTGATCCGACAGGCAAAGCAAGCTTTGCGTCCGCGCCTTATCAATGCTCGTCATGCCTGCAAGGGGTGCAAGTTTGCCCCACTAATGAACGACACGTAAACCATTAGAAATCTCGGCTTCCCCTCAAACAACACAAGCTGCGAATCTCCGATCAAAGTGACAGCATCAGCTGGAACTGTAGTTTCAGCTGAAGACATTCCCAGAGTCACATCTGTGTGGGAGCGAAAACTTCACGTTTCGGCTGCACAGGCTTGGCGAATCCGGCTCCGAACTTCTCACAACCGAAGCCTCAAAAACCATTCCGAAGCTTCTGCAAAGACCTCCACATTCAAAAACCCCCCGCTGCTTGCGCCTTCCGGTAACCGGGTACCCTCTGGGTCCGGCTACGAGCACGGCAGAGCCAAGGGCAGCGGGAAGCGATTTGAGGTGCTGGGGCCGCTCGGGCCGCTGGGAGCGCACATCAGAGACGCGACCAGTCCTGGAGAGCTTGACTCTCTCCCACAGATTCTTGGGTGAGTGAGCTCTCTCCACCTCAGATACGCAGCACTTGTGACGACGCAACCGCAAACAATCTTGTTGCTGGTTTGACTGAAGGCTGATGCTGGCTTCCCCCTTGGAAGTTGGCCGTTTTCATGTAGAGGTAGTTCACGCCCTCGTCTTCCAGAATTGTGGCATACCTCTCCGAGCTGAAACTACAATTCGTGCATCCGGGATCCAATGCTGAACCTATCAGGTCACTGGCTGTTTGCCAAAGGACACGCCGCCTTGTTGCAAAGCCCAGTCACCTCAGACAGCTCGAAGGGCAATCGTGCTTGCAAGGCCAACAGCCCGGCCCAGTCCACGCACAGCTCTATAGATCCGAGCGTCGTTGTAGGGATTCCGGCCTGAGGCCATTTTCCCTCGCCTACCCCTCAAGACTGACGAGAGGCCGCTGGGCCACTTGCAGAAATCCTGTTTGGGCTGCTTCCATCGTACCTCGCGGGCAGCTTGAGAGAGCACGAGAGCTGGGGTGGGGGGGGGGCCCTTCAAGCAGGGCTTCAAAGACTGTGGCGTCTTGTACACGCAGACCAAAGCAATCCGGTGCAGTGCCGCAGAGCCGAGGCTCCACGACACTTGGAAGCTGCTCTGCTGAGTGCCCAGACTCGAGACATTGCTCGCAAGGAAACCAGAAGTTCGAAGCCTACGCTTCTTCGCCGACAGTCTACGTCAGGGTCTATACTTCTATACACTCCACATCCGTCTGGGACTAGATTATTACACGCACTGGGCAACTCAAAAGGGACATTCACAGTCTTTCAAATCGGAACCACGGCAGGCTGCCGCGTGCCAACCGAAACACATTCAGGGCTGCAGGGTTGATGCCGCCACCGTTCGGCAGAGCAGTCTGAACAAGAGATTTTCGAACTTGAGCTGTCAGGGAAACCTTGCTTCAGACCCCGTTAGCCCAGTCGCTTCATTTACGCCACTTGTGCACAGCGCCGGACCACACAATCACAAAGAAGTAGGTGTTAAAGGAACACAACACCGCCCGGCGCAAAGTGAGACCAAACTGCTCTCAGCCCTTGGTCTCGATGGCCACAGCCTCAAGCAGCTCAAGCAGTGTCGGGGCGCAAGGCCCCACAGCGCACAGCGCGGCCTCCCCGGTGTTTGGGTTGGTGATCTGCAGCGGTGTGGATGGCTTCCGCCTAAACACCGCCGCGGGATCACACAAGATGAGCCTGGGAGCCTCCTGGGGCAAGCACGGGACGAAGTTCATGCCCATGGTGTCGATGGGCTTCCCACCTCGCATTCGTTGACTCGGCTCAGCGACTCGTGTCTTGATTCTTCTAGGCGGCTGTTTGGATCCACGATCTGCAGGAGCCGCGGCTTCGCAGGGGTAAAGTCCGGCCTGTGCGGAAGCCATCGGCCCTTCCCCCTTTAAGGCATCCATTCGCTATCCTTGCGCTACCCCGCTACCCTATTGAGGTCGACACACAGTGGCGGGAACAGAAGCCGCCGCTGCCGCAGCTGCGGCCGGATCGGCCGGAGCCGCTCCGTCAATCGATTCAGCGGCCGCAGCCGGCGCGGCTGCCGCCGGAGCTTCCGCTGGCGCTGGAGCAACCTGATCACTGCAAGCCCGGCGCAAGGAAGCCGTGTGCTGAGGAGCGGCACCTCGGGTGCCTGCTCAGGCACCTGTCAGATGTGAAGTGCCGCATCGGCTTCGAGCAAGTTTCACACTCAAAAGCGCCGGATGCACGGCCGGGGCAGCGGCAGCAGGGACTGCAGCGTAGGCAGGCGCCCCTCCGAAGCGGAGAATACGCAAACAGCATCATCGAATCATGAGGGTCCTCTCGTCGACGCTACGTCAGCGGACTTTCTGCCTTCGGCCATGGGATCCTTCCCCTTGCCCTCCTTGCCGTCCTTGCCCTTGCCATCCTTACCTCGATGTTCTGCACTGACGAGGCTCTTCTTTAGGCAAACTCAGCCTCAGCCCCTGACCCGCAGCCTTCCCCTTAGCCGACGGCAACATCTTGCGATGCAACGTGCCAAAGCCGGGCCTTGCCGAACTTGCCACCCTTTGGATCTCCATACCTGAGACAGCCAGAACTCTGCATGCGGCACTGACACAGAGATGCACAGAGCTCAGGACATTTGCATCAGCTGCTGATGCTGTGCGGCCTGCGGACATCAGTCTGCGGATGTCTGCACCTCGGGTTCTCTCGGGCATCCGCGCCGCCCGCCTGCTGAAGCTGCTGTTGGTACGCGGCATAGGCCTGAGCTCAGCCAACCTGCACCATCCACGCACACTCGAAAGCTTCCGAGCTCACTGCTGCCTGCTGGGCCATGAACCTCAGAGAAATTAGTTGCGCCCTGTCACCAGATCTAAGCAATCTAAGCTTTCAGCTGCTGATGCAGATACGGGTTCACTGCCTAGGCGGGACGGCGGAGAGCAGAGAGAGCCCTTCGGCCCTTCGGCCCTTCGAGCAAGCTCTGAGCCGACCGCAGGATTGCTCATCATGTTGCACATCGCCTGAGCGGAGCAGCTCCGTCAAAACGCGCAGCTCGGCGGCTGCGTGGCGGCTCCGAGGGCGGGGCATTGTAGTACGGGTTCCCCGGCGGCGGAGCATGCGGAGCATGTGCGTGCGGCGCCTGTAGACACGTCAAAAAAGAGCAGTGATTTCGTAGAGCCCGTGCGGCGGCTGGCAACAGCTCGCCTGTGGAACCGCATGCGCGTGAGGCGGCACCTCAGACACAAACAATGGGTTGGTCGTGCCAGTAGGTTGAAGACCAGAACCCGGGGGCATGCAGGCCGCAGGCCTGCGGCATCCCCGGGATCTGGGGCGGCGGAGGAGGAACTCGCATGCCAGGACCTTTCAGGTGTAGAGCTCCCGCGACATCGCGCCGGTCGCTGTGACTGGGGTCGGAACCCAGAAGCGGGTGCGCCTGCAAAACGCAGAGCAGAGCAGTCACAGCTGTTGAGGAAAAGAACAGCCACAGGCGACAGGCCTGCCCGAGCTGGGCCGTAAGCGGAGCTGAGGCAGGCGCCTGAAAAGAGCACATGGAAGGAAGGGAAGAGATGGAAATTGGAGCTTTTGCGTTTGCCGCCTGGGAAGCCGGAGTCTCTGCCTGGAGCACTCACGCGAAGCGATGCGAAGCGACGCAAGGCGAGGCCGAAGAACCCATCTTTGCCGAGATGCTGCAGGCGACTTCAAAGCCTGAAAGCAAGGCGTCCCCCAACTGGAAGCAAAAGCTGTCCATCCGCAGGGCGCCTCCTGGTAGAGCTGGTCGAAGCGCTCTGCGATGTCCTCCACCGTAAGCGGGGAGTCCTAGCAGCCCAGGCTGGGAGGCTCCAGGCTGACGCGGTGCATGCAG
>BGNK01001639.1:23582-37359 GCA_003297005.1 Symbiodinium sp. clade A Y106 | reverse complement strand
GCAGTGCCACGGCCCAGCACCCCCACCTTTTCTTGCTGGTGGCCCCAGGCAACGAAGATATCTGTGACGACCTATCGTTGCGGCGGACACAGACGAGGATATTCAGCGTTTGCCGTCCCGTGGCCTCTCGCTTCGTCTGCTTGTCTGTGTGCCGCTTCAGCTGCACTTTGACCTGAAGAGCTCTCGAGCAGCTCCGGAATCGCGAAAAAGTCGCTTGTTTCGGCTTCCNTGCCGTCCCGTGGCCTCTCGCTTCGTCTGCTTGTCTGTGTGCCGCTTCAGCTGCACTTTGACCTGAAGAGCTCTCGAGCAGCTCCGGAATCGCGAAAAAGTCGCTTGTTTCGGCTTCCGACGTCGCCGATGTCCATCTGGACACGGCCCGCAGCGTTCCGGCCAAACCTGACGATTCTGGTCATGGTCTGCATTCTGCCCCTCCTGCTCTAGTGGCCTCTGCTCAGCAAAGTTCATGATGGCCTGCACACCGAGGGAAGAGTGTCATGCGTAGTTTCAGGCTATCGACCTAGAACGCACGAACAACATGGCCTCCCGCATGCTGGCGGACTGCATGGACACCACGGCACAGCCCATGCTGCTGTGCTTGTGCACCTTCGCAGCCCATTGGCTCACACTACCGCTGAATTTGACTCTGGGCCAGNACATGGCCTCCCGCATGCTGGCGGACTGCATGGACACCACGGCACAGCCCATGCTGCTGTGCTTGTGCACCTTCGCAGCCCATTGGCTCACACTACCGCTGAATTTGACTCTGGGCCAGGCCTGGCAAATCTCGCCCTTCGTTTCGATGGGCTGTTTGGCCCCGGAGTCTGGGCTTCGCTTCACCCTTTCAATCTTGCCCTTGCCCTGGCAGCACACTGTTTGCGGGCACTGGACAGCATCCCTAGGCATCCGATGACCGCCTTCGCCATTTCGGCTTCCACCTCCGCCACGGTCTTCGGGCTGGGCCTCATGTGCTCAGATGCNCTGGCAGCACACTGTTTGCGGGCACTGGACAGCATCCCTAGGCATCCGATGACCGCCTTCGCCATTTCGGCTTCCACCTCCGCCACGGTCTTCGGGCTGGGCCTCATGTGCTCAGATGCGGCAAAAGAGCATACATTGTACCAACCGGAAGGCTCAGGTGTACACGTAGCATCTGCTTTCCTGGAAGTACATGTCTCTATAGTATGCGGCTGGCATGCAGCAACGACACCTGCCTGTTTCCCTCGCCTTTGCTTTCGCCTCCTTTCGCGAAACCTGGCACGACACACTGCTAACAACCGGGGCCCCAGAAAAATTGTCGAATTTCGGCAGCACCTTTACCTCCCTTCTTACCCTTCGAGTCCTGCAGATTCCGATTTCGCGCAACATAAATTCTTAGAAGGCAACGTCTCAGACATGCCAGAGCGATTACGTGCTGGTGCTGATATGATGCCTGGGGAACACCCAGCCCTGATTGCGAGATTAATCTGCTTCAGCGACACGGATTGATTGGGATTTACTTGGAGCGTTAACTACACTATAACTATAAACGATTTCGAGGACAAAGATCGTGTCCTGGAGGTTTTTGAAGCGACAAAATCGACAAAGCTTCTGAATCTCGAGATGTGCAGCTTGGTCAAAGCAGAAGACGTTCAAGGATCAGGAAGGCTGCCGCAAACTGCAATATGCCCCTGGACCACTTGGTCCACTCAAACCTGTCCACATACTGCCACCACGTTTTGCCCGACTTTTCTTGGGTCACTCGAACTCGCCGTTTCTACTCACTTGTGCCACTTGGTTTGCTTGATCGTTTCTGCCGCGCTTCTGTCTCCCTACACGGGCCTCCCTTCCGTTTCTGATGAAATCCAGTTGCATCCTCTGCCGAAGCTACATGAGTCTTCAATGTGTGACATGTTAGCGTAAGTTACCGCATGTTGTTTTCTGCGAGAGATCTTGGTAATGTCACTTCAATCTCCACACAACTGTACACCATGGTGGATTGAACAAGGTCACCGAACTGTAGTTTGTATAGGCGGTTGGAATCATGAGTGGCAAAATCAATGCCATGGTCGGCAGAAGCAGAGCATGCTGCAAAACAACTTCCGAATTCGAGTGCCATGTTCCCATGGTTCATTCTGCAATGGTAGGGCCCGTCATTTGATGATGATGATTATGATGGCGATAATGATGATGATCATCATCATGAACAACCTCCCTGGACCCTACCAACCTGAGCCAGAGCTTCAAGCTCTACAGGTTATGAGTGCGCAATCTACGCAGGTTGGAGCAGACGTAAGCAACCAAGCAAGTTATGGTGGCATGGGTTCGGCAGGAATTTTCGCCTCCGGGGAATCAGGCCTTCCTAACGGGGTGAGGGCTGTGGGTGTCCTCCTTTGAATGGGGGTTAACAGTTGGTGGTGGTGATGGTGGTGTGGCGGGGTGGCGGGGGTGTCGGGGTGGCGTGGTGGTGTGGCGGTGTGGGTGTGTGGGTGTGTGGGTGTGTGGTGGTGCAGGTGGTCTGGTTGGGGGGCTGGGGGGTGGGGTTGTGTATTGGTGTGTGTGGTGGGGGTGTGTGGTGGCAGGGGGTTGCGGGGTTGGGGGTGGTGTTGGGCGCGTGGTTGTCTGGGTAGGTGTGGTGGGGATGGCCTTACACAACTATAAGCTTTACGATTTTACGGTGTATAAGAACCAAACCGCCCAAACCCTCCACCTGCATCTCCAGACTTCCAACCACCCGAAACCTGAAGCCCACACCCGCCGCGCTCACAACTTGAGAGCCCAAAAGCCTCGTTCAAGAGCACACAACCTAAAACACTAGGCCCAAAACTCCAAAAGCCTAACCCAAAACACCTTTATAAAGTCCGTATCCACGACTTTGTTGAGGCGAATACCTGAAACTCTACACCCCCCATATACCCGAAACTCTTAAAACTTGAATCCCACCAACCGACAATCTTAACCCCGAGAGGTCTTTAGCCGGAAAGAATCAGTCCACACAGTAACCACAAACAACAAACCCCAAACCTTATAATCCGAAGCCGCTATACACGAAACCTGACGAAAGCTTTATAACGCCAAACCGAAAGCCATTACCCTCCAAGCACACACAGATACAAAAAACAGCCAACAGCGAAACACATATAGCCACAAAACCCAACACCTAAAACAAAGGGGGTGCGCAGCAGGGGGATTCTCCCCCTTGGGAGGGGTAGGTACGGAAAGGAAAGGGGAGACAAGAGGGTGGTTGTTTTTCGGGGGCAGCGCCGAATTGTTTTTTTAACACAACGAAAATGCTTATTCTGCATAGAACACTACAAACTGGAGCCACCAAACTGTATACATTTTTTAAGCAAAAGTGTATACCTTTTACCAAGATCTATACTCTTTTACGACCTGTATACACTTTTTTAAAAATGTCTACAGTTTGGTACAAATGTATACATTTTCGTAAGAATGTACACACTGTGGCTTACAAGGTATACAATTTGGCTTTTAATGTATTCAGTTTATGTAGACAGATTTGCTTCAAATTCAACAATTTGGTTGAGGCTCAACCTGAAATTTCAAAGAAGTTCACTTAAAATGTAAAAACCCACAGAAAAACGTCAACATCACACTGTGTTTTGTGTTTCTGGCAGATTTTGGGCTGGTTTTTGCTTGACGTGTGTTGGTTTGCACAAATAATTGATTCCAGTTGATTTCGGCATTGAAAGTCTTGCTTTTTGAGCAAGATTTTCTGATTTCTGTAGGTTCTTGGTTAAAAAGTATTGAACTTCAGAACAAATTCATTGATTCTAGCTCACTCCAGCATAGAAACTTTTGCTTTCTTGACAAAATTTACTGACTTCGGTAGGTTTTTGCTCCAAATTATGGAACTCTCTGAGCAAAACCATTGATTCTACTTCACTCCGGCATAAAAACCCTAGACCCCTGCGCCAACACTATTGAATTTTGTCAGCAAAATTATTGAATTCTGTGAGCAAAACCATTGATTCTACTTCACTCCGGCATAGAAATTTTTGCTTTTTGGACAATATCTACTGACTTCGGCTGATTTGGGTAGATTTTTGCTCCAGAATTATTGAATTTTGTGAGCAAAACCAGTGATTCTAGTTCACTTCGGCAAAGAAATTCTTGCTTTTTTGACAAAATCTACTGACTTCGGCAGATTTTTGCTCCAAAGTTATTGAATATTGTGGACTTCGGCATAGACATTTGCTTTTTGGACGAAATCTACTGATTTCGGTAGATTTTTGCTCCAATATATTAAAATTCTGTGAGCGCAACCATTGATTCTACTTCACTTCGGCACAGAGATTCTTGGCTTTTGGACAAAATCCACACTGACCTCGGTAGATTGTTGCGCCAAAATGATTGAATTCTGTGAGCAGAACGATTGATTCTACTTCACTTCGGCAAAGAAATTCTTGTTGTTGTTGTCAATATCTACTGACTTCGGCAGTTTTCTTGCTCCAAAGTTATTGAATTTTGTGGCAAAAAATGCATTGCTTCTAGTTCACTTCCGCAAAGAGCTTCTTGCTGTTTGGACAAAAACGTTGCTGACATCGGTAGATTTTTGCTTCAACATTCTGCGCTGGTATTTAAAATCAAAACAATGATTTTGGTTTATGCCGGCGTAATTTTTGATAAAAATGAAAGATGTTGGTTGATTTTTGCTTCAAGAGCCTTATTGTTTGTAAACATGTACTGATTATTGCTGAATATCGCTTCAAAAATCTGAATTTATTTAATACGATTTTGGTTCATTCTTGCTGAATAGTCTTATTTTTATAAACACGTTCCGAAGATTTGGATGATCTGGGCTTCCAAATTATTGACTATTCCAAAAAAATATTGATTTTGGCTCATTCTTGGCTCAAAACTCTTGGTTGTCTAAACAGATTTTTGTAGGGCTTTGCTTCCAAATTATTGATTGGCTACACAGCACTAATGGTTTCGTTGGATTGTTGCTTCGAACCTCTCAAGTCTGTTGCAGTAACGAGTTTTTTTGTGGTTTTGTATTTTTGCTCAAAAAATCTTGGTAATAGAAGATGTTCAAGCAACACTCGCTCCCAAGTTGCTTCCTTTTTCAAAATCTTTATTGATTGGGGTTGGTCTTTGCCCACAAACAGTTGGTTTTCCAATTATGTTCAAAAAAATCTGTTGGTGTTGCCTCAAGATCCTGAATTTGTGAAGAATCATACTGGGTTTGGTTGGTTTTGGCTTTAACAACTCGGATGTAGCAATAAATTCGAAGCATTTTGCTAGGTTTTGTTTCAGACCAAGTTCTTGATTTTGCTTAATATCTTTAATGATTGTGTTTGGTGTTTGCTCCAAAATTCTTGAACCTGTTTATAATTTTCATGATGATGTTGGTACCTGTGCTGAAAAACGGTTGGTTGTCCAATTATGTTCAAGCGATTTTGGGGGATTGCAGCTTCAAACTTTCTGATTTGCATAACTGTTTTCATGGTTTTGCTAGGCTTTCTGTTGACAGTGTTTGATTATCTAAGATATCTTCGAGAATTGCATACACTTTGCCTGAACTTTGCTTCAGCATTCTTGTTAAGTTTCAATCATTTGAAACTATGGATTCTTCGGTGTGTTTCAGCAAAAACTGATGTTTATTTTGTGAAATATTGCCTTTTACATGCTTAGGGTCTTACATTTTGTTCTTGGCCAAAATGTATACATTTTTTGGTCTGGGCCAACACAAAAATGTGGGCCAAAACCAAAATCTATACATTTTGGGGGCCTGTTGTTCAGTGAATATTTACTAACCATGGTCGATAAAAATAAACACCAAATTCTTGCACTGTAAACAATTTACAAATAAATGTTGGTGACTTGGTTTGTTCTGTGAATTTACCAGCATTGGATCTATCAGGTGCAACCGATCTGCAAGACATGCTTTTGCGCATACTTTATCTGCGCAAAAGCTTTTCTCTTTGACAGCTCCACAAAAGCCGCATCCCAGCAGGCATGAAACACCATCTGTGTTGGCAAAGACGCCGACAGGTGAATCATGGACTTGAGGTACAAACCGTTGCCGTTGCCTCCCGTGGCGCTGGCCCCTAAGCGCTGAACGGCATCCAAAACATGTATCAAGTCCACTGTGTGGATGAGGCCCGGAAAGATCTGGCATGTGGGGGGTATCAGTTTAGGGGCGATTTCACATACATCCACTTTTGTCAGCTCAGATTACAGATTAGATCAGGCAGCTACATGACGGATCAGTTCAGACTCGCTGACGCTAATTTTGGTCACGCGCGCCTTGTCCGACACAACAGCTTGCAACCAGGATTGTATGTTTGTCTTCAGATCATCGTGCGAAGTTGCATGCGAAGTCAGGGGAAAAGATTTGCTGTCTCTCCGCTCCCATTCGTGCACTTTGGGCACGCTAGACTGCTAGACCACACCACGCACAGAAGCCTGACATAGAAACTCACCTGACATCTGAACTTATCTAATGTGATCTAACCCGATATGATCTGAACTGACATGACCTGACCTGATGTGATCTGATCTGATCCCTCAAGCATCCAAGCGTATGTGTTCTGAGCCGAGCAAAAAGGACGGAAGCCGCAAAGAGGTCATATCCGGTCCTGCCTGTGCTTGTGGCGCCTGGGCCTCCCTTGCAAGCCCGGTTCAAGCTAACTCCTGGGTTCGGAACCTGCTCGGAGGTAACCGTGTAACTGCGGTCACGAGGCAGTCGCACTTCTCAGGATTTCGGGGTGGGCCTCGCGCCAGCTCCTTCTCGGAACAACATCAGCGTGACTGAATGAGCCGCTGGCTGGCCCCCTGCCCCCTGCAATCCGAGGCGTGCCAGGCACGCAGCGAGCAGGCATGTCCCCATCGAGTCATGCGCCGAAAACACAAAGATGAAGGGGCCAAGCGGCAAAGGCAAATTAGCACCTGGGATCAGATCGGATTAGAGCGGGCAGACGTGCCAGGTGCACATTCCGAAGCCTTTTGAACGTGCCGCACGCGACGTTCCGAGCGACCAGGCACCGCTCATCTATTCCGAAGCCTTCTGGAAGCGCCTCGAGCGACATTCCGAGCGACCAGGCGCCGCTCATCTCTTTGCAGCGTCCGTCTTTTTGCTCAGCCCGGGCTTGCAGGGAGGTCTGGGCGGCATGCTTACACGGTCAAGTTGATCTCATCTGATTCCACCCATGGAATCAGGGCTTGTGCAATCGCCCGAACACTGACTTCACAATACAAAGAATTTGTAAAATTATAGTAACTGTACAACCAAAGAGCGCTGTTCCTGCTTGTTCACTGAAAGTAAGTGTCACCAATGGAGCCGCAAACCCGAAACACCAAAAGGCGAAGTTGAGACAAACCAGGACATGTTTCGTGGCAAGCCCAGAACCCTAAAAGGCGATGTTGGATGTCAAACCCAAACCCTAAACCCTAGGAGGCGAGGTTGAAACAAACTGATCTGATCTGGCATAGCCTGCACCCGAAAAAGGTGAAGCCTGTTGGGTGGCAAACCCAAGCTTCAAAGCGTAGCAACCGAGGTTAAGACAAACCCCCAGCCGTGACAGGACATGTTTCGTGGCAAGCCCAGAACCCTAAAAGGCGATGTTGGGTAGCCAGCCCAAACCCTAAACCCTAAAAGGCGAGGTCGGGACAAACCCCCAAGCCTGACAGGACATCTTTCGTGCCAGAACGACTCATAATGGAAACCTGTTGGCGGCAAGCCCTCAACGCTAAACGGCGATATTGGGTTGCAAACCCTACGTGCTAAAAGCCCTTGCAGATCATGTTCAGGAGCAAGCCCTAAACCCTAAGAGGGGAAGCTTGTTGTTATTGGTAGCAAACCCTCAAACCTAAAAGGCGATTTGGGGCGGTGAGCCCTGTGCAGAGAAGCAGAAAAATCAACTTCGTAGAAATACAAAAAAACTTAGAGCGGAAAGCAAATGTTTAAAAGAGAAAGAAGCTAGGTAAGCCAGAACAGGAGAATTCTGCTGCCAGGCCAACGACCCACAATCAGACCCTAAGTCCCACGTCCTATAAGGGGGAAACCCACTAAGCCCTAACCCTAAACCCTAAAAGCCGATGTTAAGAGAACCCCCAAACCCTAACGGGACATGTTTAATGGCAAGTGTAGCAAGCCCTAAACCCGAAAAGGGGGAAGTCTGTTATTGGTAGCAAACCCTCAAAACCCTAAAAGGCGATTTGGGGTGGTGAGCCCCGTGCAAAGAAGCACAAGAACCAACTTTGTAGAAATTTAGAGCAGAAAAAACGCGTCTAAAATAAGAAGCAGCTAGGTAAGCCGTATTCAAAAAAACAATTCTGACACCAAACCAACGACTCATAATCAGAGCTTAAGCCGGAAAAGGGGGAAGCCTGTTGGTGGCAAGCCCAAAAGGCGATGTTGGCTGGCAAACTTCAAACCCGAAAAGCCGATGTTAACATAAACCCTAAGCCCCAACAGGACATGCTCAGGAGCAAGCCCTCAACCCTGAAAGAAGGAAGCCTGTTATTGGTAGCAAACCCTCAACCCTAAAAGGCGACTTGGGGTGGTGATCCCTGTGTAGAGAAGCACAGTAACATACTTGGAAAAAATGTGCTCCAGTAGAAGCAAAAGAGCGCGGAAGCCTGTCCGCCTCGTGACTCCAGTTACACGCTTACCTCCGAGCAGGTTCCGAACCCAGGAATTAGCTTGAACCGGATCTCCACTGCGCCACCTGACGCAAGCACGGGCCACGGGTCAGCAAACGACCTAGACTGCCGCAAGGGAGGCCCAGGCGCCACTGCGGCGAAACACATTGGATGGGCGCAAAAGCGACGAGGAACAAGACGGTATGAGGAGTACGACGTTCGGTCAATTTGGCACCCGGAAAGTCATACTTGCAAAACTATTTCACTACGGCTCAAAAACCTATCTAATTTAGTCTGTTAGGTATCATCAAGGATTACCAAGCAACAGGTATAGCAACATTCGTACATATGAAGTACTTCTATCTTCGTACCCCTGTCTTGAAGCCACCCCACAGCACGGGTAAGGAAAGGAACAAGCAGACACAATCATAGCTTCTTTTATGTTTCCATTGTCNAGTCATACTTTTATTATCTTATTTCGGCACCAAATGTTATTTTTGTTTTCATTTGCAGGCCAAACTTCCTTGGGGAAAAAATCGATAAACATGTTATGTGCACCGCTGCGAAACATGGCTGCCAGTTTTGCCACTGGAAGAAATCTCTTTAGATACTGTCAGGGCTCAGCTTTGGGGAAGCTCATCTGTTGATGCTACCAGCTGGCCCGAGCCGCATTGTTCCACGACTTGAAACCAGAGGGTTTATTGTACTACTGGTTGACGACATTCTCAACACTACGGCTCAATAACCAATCTAATTTAGTCTGTTAGGCATCATCAGGGATTACCAAGCAACACGTATGATAACATTCGTACATATGAAGTACTTCTATCTTCATAACCCCGTCTTGAAGCANCTAATTTAGTCTGTTAGGCATCATCAGGGATTACCAAGCAACACGTATGATAACATTCGTACATATGAAGTACTTCTATCTTCATAACCCCGTCTTGAAGCAACCCCACAGCACGGGTAGGAGAGGAAAAAGCATACACCATCAAAGCTTCTTTTATGTTTCCATTGTCGCCTTGACCAAGTCATACTTTTATTATCTTACTTCGGCACCAACTGTTATTTTCGTTTTCATTTGCAGGCCAAGCTTCCTTGGAAAAACTCGATACACACGTTATGTGCACCGCTGCGAAACATGGCTGCCAGTTTTGCCACTGGAAGAAGTCTCTTTAGATACCGCCAGGGCTCAGCTTCGGGTAAGCTGTAAGCATCTGTTGATGCTACCAGCTGGCCCGAGCCGCATTGTTCCACGACTTGAAACCAGAGGGTTTATTTTACTGCTGGTCGAGGACGTTCTCAAAGCGGTTCTGGGTCCTTGGGCACTGGCGGCACGGACTCTTTTGGGGGACACGTGCAGGACAAAGCTGAGCTCAGCACCAGGTTCAACCAGTCCACGTTGACACGTTGATGTCCTCCTCGTTGTCCGGAAGGACTCGCTCTCAAACCAGTCCTCCAGCAACCTCGCCTTGGTGTCCTTGGGCAACTTCCACTTCGTCACCCTGCCCTTCACACGGAAGCCGAGGACCACCCCGTTCTCGTTGGCGAGCTCCTCGTCGGCCAACTGCTTGGATTGCGCCGCCTCCAAGGGGAGCAGCTTCTCCAGGGCACCGCTGCGAAACATGGCTGCCAGTTTTGCCACTGGAAGAAGTCTCTTTGGACACTGCCGGCTCAGGCTGCAAGCAGGCTATGCATCAGCAGAGCTACGACTGATCATGTCATGTTTGAGCCTGCGAAGACAGAAACGGCTACTGCATTGTAGTTCCGAGCTTTGTGCTTGCAATTTACACTGTGGCTTGTGCATGATATGTTTAGGTCTAGGTTATGCTTTCAGGACTTCAAAAACATGAACACCGAAAGCCAAACCCTGAACTCACGCAAGAGCTCAACCTGGAATCTCAACCTGAAATTATGAGACACAGATACTACTGCTGACTGCTTTGCACAGCTCCTGGTTTTCACCTTCCTGGATGCTTGTGCTTTGCAATCGCCACAGACCGACAGGCAATTCAATCGGTCTGTGTGTCCTCATCATTCGGGTTTGTTGCCGCGACTGATGCTGCAAACGACTCATCGATATTGTTGGTGCCCATGACCGACTCGTGCGTTTCCCTGACCATGTTCTTAAGGTTGCAAATCTTGCGGCTCTGAGCCGTCTTTTCCTGCCACAGAGTTCGGTTTTGATCCTGGAGGGCCATTATCGTCNCCGACTCGTGCGTTTCCCTGACCATGTTCTTAAGGTTGCAAATCTTGCGGCTCTGAGCCGTCTTTTCCTGCCACAGAGTTCGGTTTTGATCCTGGAGGGCCATTATCGTCTTGTCCTTGCTGGCGGCCTCTGCCTCAAGGCTCTGGATCTCTTGACGGGATCTCTTGAGCGATCTTTCGAGCATCTCTTTTTGCTTCTCACTGTGCCAACTTCTCTTGCGATCCTCGTGGACGGCTTTCACTAAGTCAAGTGCCTCGGCACGACTCAGGCGGTAGCTTGATTCGCGGCTTCCGCCTTCCTGCTCGAAGAACTTCCTCGTTCCCCTCTTCAGCTTCAGCACTGGATCGGTTTCTTCCCCTGCTGCAGCTGTTGAAGCTTGCCCTGGCAGCGTCTCTGCTGCAGGGCCGTCTTTGGAACCCAAACTTTTAGCCATCACCACAAGGCCCCAGGCTAAAGTAAAACTATTGCTGCCTGCTGCAAGCCGAAAACTGAAACATGGCAATCAAAGCAAGAGTCCCTTTTTATATGTAGTGGCCTCATCCTGCCTGCACCTCCACAAGGCTTAGGCACCACTCAGAGATGAAATGCATGACTCGGAGCTGCAGGCCAACAGCACCTTCAGAGCTATAGACCGTGAGCATACTCTAAAACATCGAAATAAAAAGACGCAGGCATGCAAGCATGCAACACTACAACGTACCCTTGCGGTCCAAGCATTTGCGATCTAGCAGCTTCTTCTTCTGCACATGTGCAGATTCTATGATCGAGTCCATGGGTGTCCCCCTTGGAAAATCGAATTAAGGTTGCAGCGGTGTTGCTAGCTNGGTGTTGCTAGCTGCAGGCTCAGTCATCACGAGGATGTTTCCACCATAACCAGTACCAGATCCTTGGTTCAATAACACGACAGCAATAAAACAATTTCGACACCTGGCATGCATGCATGCATGTGATAAACTATAAAAGATGCATGACAGACGCTGTTTTTCTCCGAGCCAAAAGCTTTTCCAACACCAACGCCATTCCAAGCGAACGGGCCGTGGCGATCTTGGTCTTGAGCGATCCTGAAAGCCGCATATTTGAGTGGAAATCCTGCAGGTATGCAGCAAGATCTCCTCCGCAACCATCCTGCAAGGGCAAAAACTGTGTCCGGTGGTTTTCTTCCTTACCATACACGTGCCCTGAGCTTGAGCCGACAAAGCAANGCAACCATCCTGCAAGGGCAAAAACTGTGTCCGGTGGTTTTCTTCCTTACCATACACGTGCCCTGAGCTTGAGCCGACAAAGCAAACATACAGGACACCTGCAATGTGTCATAGTTCAATACGAGGCTTCATGCATTGCTGCACAAGTGTTGACATGCACATGCAGTAGTCTTCTTCCTTCATGATTTGCTTCCAGCAGGTGTGCAATGTCCCGTGAAACTGGAGTTTGCTCAGGGTGAGAACGTGTCTATTCCGTTGGGAAAGACTCAACACATTTACATACGCTGCTAGCTACTGGACACCAAAACTCTTCAACAAACTTCTGAGTATTGACTCTAGTCCTGCTTCTGTCAATCGGTCTACTAATTATTGCANGACTCAACACATTTACATACGCTGCTAGCTACTGGACACCAAAACTCTTCAACAAACTTCTGAGTATTGACTCTAGTCCTGCTTCTGTCAATCGGTCTACTAATTATTGCAAGGTTTGCCGTCCTCTTCACATTCACTTCTTCAGACCAACAACAGAGGCGAGCGACTGCTTAGTCAATGAAGACCGTAGTCCACTCAGCATCTCAACTGCCTTGGCGGCTGTCAGCATCTTCCATCTTCTGAGATCTTTGATCTCAGCAGATGTCAGATCGAAAGTGTGTGGAGTGCGATCTTCGNGCGGCTGTCAGCATCTTCCATCTTCTGAGATCTTTGATCTCAGCAGATGTCAGATCGAAAGTGTGTGGAGTGCGATCTTCGTCATCTCGAGCACACCTGCAAGGGATCTTGCATTAGTGTTTATCATGTATCACAGGCCACCCCCTCCCCCACCCCTCAACGAAAAACAACAAAAAGACAGGCCTTCAAGAATGATTCCGGGTCATCTCCAGGCAGCGCTTTGCTTCTGGAGTCATGTCGCGACCTGAGTAAGTTCTGCTCCAACCCAGCCTTGTTTCAAGACCTCCTCGGCGGCAACCTTGGCCCCCACGCTGGTCCAGGAGACACTCCGCTGTTCCGTGGCCTCTGCACTCTTCCACGTCAGTCGCCATCGTCCGTTTTTCNCCCCCACGCTGGTCCAGGAGACACTCCGCTGTTCCGTGGCCTCTGCACTCTTCCACGTCAGTCGCCATCGTCCGTTTTTCGGATCTGTGAGCACGTGCATGTGCTCAGGCTTCCCTTTTACTCGTCAATGACCTCGTTCAACTTCTGGTAATGCCTGTTATCGTAGGAGCTTCCGGGCTCGCATGGGGGATCCGTGGAGCTTTCCCCGGTCTTCTTCTTGCTGCTGCTGGCTTCCGCCTTTTTGTCCTTGGGCACATCTGCTGCCTCGTTCTTTTTCGGNGCTTTCCCCGGTCTTCTTCTTGCTGCTGCTGGCTTCCGCCTTTTTGTCCTTGGGCACATCTGCTGCCTCGTTCTTTTTCGGCTTCTTTGTCAAGCTCTTCTTCCTCTCAGCAGCTTTCGTTGGTGGCAGGACTTTGACTGTCTCCTCAAAGTACGCATTGAGGCTCTCCACTGACTTCTGCCTGTTTGTCCTCGCTTGATCGCTCTTCTTCAGAATGCTCAAAATCTTGTCTCGATCTTNGTCTCCTCAAAGTACGCATTGAGGCTCTCCACTGACTTCTGCCTGTTTGTCCTCGCTTGATCGCTCTTCTTCAGAATGCTCAAAATCTTGTCTCGATCTTGCTGAATGACAGAGTCCTCCATGATCTGCTGGACTTCTTCCAGGATCTCGTCGCTGCACTCGCCCTCAAGAGCTCCCGAGTTGTCGAAGACTTTGGCCAGG
>BGNK01001639.1:10827-23503 GCA_003297005.1 Symbiodinium sp. clade A Y106 | reverse complement strand
ATCTTTTTGAGGATGTCTTCCGGGATTCCTGAGAATCCGTGCTTTGTGTGGTGCTGCTCCAGGGTGCTCGGCTCCATGCTGCTCGAGATGATGCAACCAGCACCCGTCTGCTTCTCATTCAGCATCCAAACCCTGCTGGGGGAATGTGCTGTCAACTTGTGCACCAAGTAGTCGTCCTTGTTGAAGAGGAAGAGCCATTCCAGCTTCGTCACCTTCTTAAAGGCAAACTCTTTCTCCTTGGGCTTCTTCCTGTTCACGCAGGACATCTCCCAGGCCAAAGCTGCATTGCGATAGCTGCGAACCACGAAGTAGTACTTAGCTGCCGCGGTGCTTGCCTGGCTAGACTTCGTCACCACCTGGTGCTCTGGAAGAAGGGAGGCATGCCANTACTTAGCTGCCGCGGTGCTTGCCTGGCTAGACTTCGTCACCACCTGGTGCTCTGGAAGAAGGGAGGCATGCCATGCGGTCTCGACCTTGTGGTATGCATCGCCGATCTCTGTGAGGAGAAGCGGCTGATAAAACCGCCTCGGAGAGGCTTGGCATGTTGACGCACCACAAACCAACCGGCGGCCCCTGTGTTGGGAGCCGTGCAAATCCCTCAAGTTTAGGCCCTTCCTCGGTTTCCCCTAGTAGCAGCCCTAATCCTTCCGCCGCGGCTCGCACCGCAAGCGCGAGCCCTGCATTTGCCTCGGGCGCTGACTCTTCGGGTTTAGGCCCTTCCTCGGGTTCCTTAAGTAGGAGCCCTAATCCCCCTGCCGAGCCTCGCACCCCCGTGCGTGTCCTGCAAAAGCCTCGGGTGATGACTCTTCGGGTTTAGGCCCCTCTTCGGGTTCCCTTAGTAGGACCCCCAACCTCTGCGGTGGAGCTGGCACTCCCTGTGCGGATCCTGCAAAGGCCTCAGGTGCTAAGGCGGCTGCTGTGTTTCGAGGCCCGTCGAAACCGCTCCCTGGGAGTCGGGCTACGACTGTTCAACCAGCGGGTCTGTGGCACGCTTGGTTTGGGGCTCTGAGCTCTTCCGACTGTGGGCTCGGTGTTTTCTTCCACTCGCTTCGCGAATTACCCCGAGAAGAATGGCAACCTTCTCAGCATCAAAGGCTCTGGCCTATGCCACTCCCGTACCCGGAGCTTCTGGTGCCTGGGTGTCCGCATCGACGAGCCGATAGGCTCCTCAACTGGCTCCATTTGGGCCAGCCGAACATGGGATCGCCTTAGGCTGTGAGCTTTCGGCGAGACAGTGGAGAGCTCTTGAGGAGCCCGAAAGCCTCTTCAGAGGTGGAACCAGGGGGCGGACGTTGGGCCCTCTGAGATGGGTCGTGCTGCGGCCAAATTCGAGGGCCTCGAGGACATGCTGTCGAGGATTGAGACGGCGGCAAGCGAATGGGGGCTATCAGAGCTTAGGAGGCGCGGTAGCGTCAAACTGCGGTCTAAGGTGCCGTGCCACGCCCTGCCTGCTGATGCCTCGCGATTGCGGTTCATCGGCCGGCCCTCCTTCGACCCCCAGCCTTCCTGGACAGCCCGACTCGCAAGCTCTATGCTCGGCCTCTAGACTTCCTGCGCTCGGAGCCCTGCCGCGCACCCAAGTCCGCACTGTGCCGGGAGGACAGCTCGAGCTCCTCCGCGCCCTAGACTCTTCGGGGCGCCTAACACTTTGGCCTCAGGATGACCTCGCGAGCCGAGGACGAAATGGGCTTTTCTCGGTGCCTAAAGGATGCTGAGCGTGACCGGATGGTCCTGGATGCGAGGGCAGCCAACGCTTGGGAAGGGGGTGAGGACCGTTGGATTCAGAGTCTGGGTTCCTTGGAGCAGCTCGCTCACCTGTTCATTCCCCCGAGCCACGATGTCTCGGTCTATTGTGAAGACCCATGCTTTTGTCATCTCGGAGCAGAGACAACAACGAAATGCACTTGCCTTGACCTTCTCCCGAGCCGAGCTCGCCTGCCTCAGTTGTTGTTCGAGAGGGGCCGCCCGCCAGATTATGGTTCCGTGCTTGAACACCCTCGCTATGGGTGACAGCCATGCGGTTAACTTTGGCCAGACCTCGCATCTCGCTGTCGTGCTTCGACAAGGAGCCTTGAGACTCCGGGACTTCGTGACTCTGAAGGGCAGACCGCCCCGGAGCCCTGCCCTCGTTTGCCGGACTCCTGATCGATGACATGATCTTGCTCGACCCGGTCGAGCGGAACGCCCCCACTTCTCCGCGTCGAGGGGAGGCTGTGATGGCCAAGATCCGGGAGGGTTACGAGTCGTCCGGGCTGCCACGCCATGCCGGAAAAGCTGTTGAAGGGGCCTGGGAAGCTGAGTTTTGGGGCGGCGCTTTTGATGGGAAAACCGGGATCCTTAGGCCCAACCCTAAGCGCGTGGTTCCCTTGAGTGTTCTTCTTCTCAGGATTGTCAAGGCCAAGGCCTGCAGCGGCGGTGTTCTCGAAGCTGTGAGCGGGGGCCTCGTATCCGCTTTGCAGATGCGACGGCGGCTGCTGTCCTTGCTTGACCGAGTGTACTCGGAACAACGCGACCGGGAGTCCGACGACTTGTTCGCCCTTTCCGGGAGCCTCACCTCTGAGCTCCTCGCTTGTGCAGCCCTCCTTTGGACTGCTGAGGCCGACCTTCGCCCTTCTTGTGTGCAGTGACGCCTCGTCCTCCAAAGAAGCTGCTGTCGGTGCCGCCATCCCTCCGCACCTCTCTGTTGAACTGTGTCGGCACGGGCCGCAGAAAGGGCCCAGGAAGGGCTTCAGAAAGGGCTCTGGAACAGGCTACTGGGGGCTTTGCCTGGTTACCTTAGAGAGCGTGGAGACCTCGACCCTTCGGTCTACGCTGAGCTCCCGAGTGAAAACTACGAGCACCATCCGCTGCTAGAGGAGCTTTGTTGTGCCTTGCCGTTCGCTCCTCTTGGGTCAGTCGTGACGGTGAAGCGTCGTCGACATATCAATGTCGGGGAGGTGCGAGCAGCCCTGAGAGCCGAGAGCGCTACCGGGAACCGATGTGGGCCCTGCCGGTACTTGCACATCCTGGACAGCCAGGTCGCAGCCGCTTGCCTAATGAAGGGACGGAGCGCCAGCTCGGGGCTCAACTTCGAGCTGAGGCGCAGCTTAGCTTTGCATCTGTCTCAGGGTACGGTTCCTCCCTCCAATGACCCGACCCGAGATGTCGAGTTGCGAAAGCCTAGCAGGCCCCTCCCCTCCTGGTGGCAAGCCGCCGCCGAACGAGGAGACTTTGAGGAGTTCGATGCCTGGCTTACGAGCATAGGGATGCATCTGGATCAGCTTCGCGAGCTACCTCCTGAGGAAGAGTTGCTGCCTGATGCCCCTCTCGGTTTTCCCGCTGAGGACCCTCGGCGCTTGGATAGGCGTCGAAGAGACCCCGAAGCCTTTGCTGCGTCGAAGCTAGGGAACTGCTCCGTCTCAGCTGCTGACTTGGCCCACCTTTTTTGGCGGCTCCCTGTCGAGACTGTGCACCGGAGCGTGATGGAGAGCCGAAAGGGCACCCTGTTATGGGAGTGGCGCATACGTGCATGGAGGGGTCTGTGGTGTTCGACGCAGCACTTACTCTTTTCCAAATCCTCTGCAACTGCAGGTCCTTGCCCCACGCTGACGTTCACAACTACCTGGACGAGCCCAGCCTTCTCGTTGCCCTCTCTGACTTTCGAGGGGGTGAACTTTGGGTGCAAAGCACCGATGGGGATCACGAGCTCGCCGTCGGAGGCAAGAACCTGAAAGGTCGGCTGATCGACCTGCAACGGGGCCCTGCTTTCTTCGACGCCCACAGACTCCATGCAACGATGCCTTGGAGAGGTAGGCGAATGGTCTTAGTCGCCTTCACTGTTCGGAATCCTGAAAAGCTGCAGGAGGAGCACGTTAGGTTCCTCGAATCAGTTGGATTTCGGCCTCCTCGGCCTTCCGAAGCCTTGCCTGATTCGCCTTCAGCCCCGGGAGAGGATTTCCCTTTGCGGGCCGTCGGGTTCCCCCTGTCAGGTGACAAGCTTCGAGAAAGATTTGAGCTCCCTTCCTCTGGAGTTCCTCCTGGGCATTTTGCCCCCTCTCACGAGCGTGCATCTGGCTCCCTCCGGGTTGAGCCTCGTGTCAGCGCCTCCGGCTCCCTCGGGTCGAGCTGTCGAGGCCAGCCGAGCCTGTTCTGTCTTCACTGCGCTCCCTCGCGCCCCAGGCTGGGCCTGACCCTCCTCGTGTTGGACTTCCTGTGCCTCTCCTGGACTTTCTCCTCAAGCTGCCTCCCGCCGCTTCATCTTCTCAGACGTCTACGCTGACCTCCAGTCTGCCCTGTCTTCCGGTCCTGGCTGGCTTGATCTGTTTTCAGGGTCTCGGGGTTGGTGGATTCTCTGCTACGATACTCTGCACGGTTCGTACCTCGAGTTGCAGCGCGAGATCTTCTTTCTGCTCACGAACGGGGCCTTCAGGGGCTTCTCCGCTGGACCCGTGTGCAGCAGTTTTTCAGCAGCTATAACACCAGCTTGGAGGACCCTCGAGTTCCCCGAAGGCGTACCCTGGCTGACTCCTGTGCAAAGGACCAAGGTCCAGACTGGAAACGAGATGTTGGGGTTCATCCTGAACCTCATTGCTGAGAGCGAGAGGCTCCGTCTTCTCTATCTCGTCGAGAACCCGCTGAACAGTTGGTTCTGGAACCAACCCGCTTGGAAAGCCTGGGACCGGAAAGCCGCCGCCTGGGACTTCTTCGTTGACTACTGCGTGTTTGGGACTGCGTGGAAAAAGCCTACCCGGTTCCGGAGCAATGGACAGCTCCAAGGCCAGCGGCTTCGGTGTTCGAGAGACCACCGTCACGTTGTTCTACGTGGACGGGACGAAGCGCGCAAGGTCTCGTGGACTAAGCGGGCCGAGCCTTACCCTAGGCGCGTCTGTGTGCTGTTGGCCCAGACGATCGTTCAGGATTGCGGGATCCTCCCTGGATTCCGGAAGCTGGACATCGTCCGATGCGCCAAATGCGTCGGCGCACGGTTCGGAGAAGCTCTTCAGCCAGGCCCGCGCCGAGCGAGAAGCCGGGCCCCTCCAGCCCTCGCCGACGTCCCTGGTCCTGCCTGCTACAGCCGCCTTACAACAGAGTGTGTGGAACGAGTTTGTCAGGTGGGTTGATGCTGGAAGTGGGCACGAGAGCAGCGCGTGCACTGTTGCCCTGCCGGTCCTGCTGGTCGAGCTTCTGTGCGCATATGGGCAAGTCTTGTATAGTGGTGGAAAGCCTCTCCAGCACTACCGACAGCTGCTCGCGCTGGCTCAACGGAAGGTCCCTGGTGTTCGGCCCCACATCCGGCAGGCCTGGGAAATGCTTACGAGATGGGAGCGGTTGGAGCCTACAAAACATAGGCCGCCGATGCCTGAGGCTATCCTGGAAGCTATGTGCAGCCTGGCCTTGGCGTGGGGATGGACTCGATGGGTAGTCGTGACACTTCTTGGTTTCTACGGATGCTGCCGGATCGGCGAGGTCCTCAAGGCGCTCCGGCAGGACCTGTTCACTCCTGGTGACTTGCTGAGAAGTACCCGGTTCGCCCTCCAGTTCAACGAGCCTAAGACGAGGACCCGAGGCGCCCGAGTCCAACATACGACGATTATCTTCAAGAAGGACGTCGCCGACTTCCTGGTCGAGGCTTGCGGTCAGTTGCCCCGGAGCTCACGGCTGTTCTACGGCCGGTACGAGGTCGGCCCGGAGCATCCCAATCCAGACTTTCACACGCCATGCTGGGTGCGCCTGACGGCGGTCTGCCTCGCTGGCAGCAAGAACTTCTGCAAGGATCGGCCGGACCAGCCCGTCGACCGGCAGGTAACGGCGGGCCTGGGTGCGGTGCCAAGCGGCGTGCGGGACCCCAACTAAGAAATCTAAGGCCGCTATGCCTATCACCTGGCATGATATACTGTGGCCGCCCTTCTCCGATTGCAGAGACCCGATGCGGAAATCAGGGCCCACGTCGCTCAACAAGTTGTCAGCCAGCCCTGGTGGGGCCAAGCTGCCCTCCTCTGACTCTCCAGATCCTTCCACCTCAGCGGGCTCCGCCATTGCCGCTCAAAGCGGGGCAAGGGAGGCGCGCTGCAGACAAAGCCAACCTGACCTCCGCCTGAGAAGGCAGGCCCACAAACACTGATTGACCTGGGTCGCTTCCGCGACCTCCGACAAAGCACAGCTCCTTGACACGGCTGAAGCTGGACGTAACGAGGGGTTCCTCGAAGGTGAGGCCTGCGGCGTCCCGACAGACAATGTAGATCTTAGAAGCAAGGCTCAATCGCTCGCGACCGGATGTGCCACGAACTCCTCCGCTCAGAGCTCTGGCCAGAAAAAGGCCGACGTCCTCTGCAACCTTGACCCGGAACTCAGAAGTCGGGGGGCCCGGGTTGACCTCCGATGAACCGTCCCGGAACACCGTCGGAGACGAAGACTCACGCAACCCTCGACCAGGCAGTGCAGAGCCCCTAGGAGGGGTGACAGGGGCTCCGGAAGAGCGAGGGACAGGGGAAAACCCCGACGCGGCCCGAACTGGAGAAGGGGGGTCCGCAACTTCGTAATCGGCACCCTCCTCTAGAACGCTCAACCTCTGATCGAGATGATCCAAAAAAAGGCCCGCAGGGCTTGAAGCTCACTCCGAAGGGCTGCAACCTCAAGCCTCTGACTCATTCAACGATGCGATACAACCTTTGGAGAGGCCGGGCCGCTCGATGCAGGGCGCCCAAAAGCTAGTACCTCAAGATCAGAAGAAAATCCAGAAGAGGGGCGAGGAAAAGCCCAAGAAGAAGTCCAGTCAAGGCGGACGGGAGATGGAGGCCGAAAGCCCAGGATGAATGACCCGAGTCAAGGTCCAGGAGGTTCGAGAAAGGAGGCAGGGGTTCCGGTCCCGGAGGCACAAGCACCTGGCTTTCCGACGCCAAATCCCGTAACAACTGAAAGACAACCACGAACAAACCCCCCGAGGCCCCAGACGCCGCTACAAGCGGCCACGAGCGCATCAACCGAAAAGGGCTGCACCGCGAAGTGAACATGCTTTCTCATGGTGTATCCTTTCCCTCCTGAAAGGCTCTCCGTTTTTCCGTCGTGCCTGCAATCCGCCTTCACTGCAAATGGGAGCTCCGATTGCTTCTGTTGGGTTTTTTGGCATGGAAAAGCACAGGAGTTGTTACCTTCAAGGCATGTGCATCCATCCCGTGGACACTCTCACGATGAGTTGCCTTGAGTTCCCGACTTGTCGTGGCTCGATGCTGAGCGCGTGCCGGGCAGCCGAGCCTCTGCTGAGCGATGCCTCAGCTGCATCTTTGTTTGCTTGGAAACTGCACCAATTGACCCAAACAAACCGTTCCCCACATGACGAATATATGCTACAACATGGGTTGATAGTCCTGAAGCACGAAAGTACAAAGTGCCTAGACCAGGGATAACGGAAGATGCACTCTTGATGTGAGGTCCGCACGAGTATCGTCTATGGCTCGCCTGCGAGAGCACGTGCTTAACGGTCCAGCTTAGTGCCACAAGCATATGGCCAGGATGATTTCACTGCACGACAGCTTGCACTGGTTGCTGGCCCTGTCAGACGCACTGCGCTCACTCGATCGCCCGGCAGCCCGGGTGGAGGTGACGACCTGTGCCCGGATTAAAGGCTTGACTTCTGCAGCTCAGCATGAAGCTTACGTTAGGCCCTGCCTCTGGGGGTGGTGGCCGGTAGCTCCGAGAAGCAAACTCGCCCTCCTTAATGGTCAAGCTCGATCAACTCAAGCCCGCTGAACTTTGCACCCACGATCTCAGTGTCTCATCTCTGCAATGCAGATTTGCACAGGATAGCCGGATAGTCTTGTTATGAAAGCTGGGTTATAGAGGTCGCCTTCGAAAATCTCGGCCAGCGACAGACGGCGGAGTGTGGTTCGGAGTCTCACCTGAGCGGCACTTCACCGCAGGTTGCCCGGCCTCTTGATGCGCTTCCTGTCCAGGCTGTCAACCCTGAGCTGCACACGCTGCGAGGGCCTCTGTCTCGCAGCAGCTGTGACCTTCTGCATCAATTACACAGCACGAACGTGGATCTTTGCTCATCTATATGCTGATCGACCAGTCGACCTTCGTCCCTTCGTCTCGAATTTGGGATACTGTCGCCACTCTTAGCTCCCGTTCAAACAAGAAGGCCATCCAAGACAATTATGTAGGCCAACCGGATGTGGCCTGTATCCGCCGTGCTTCTCACACTTTAGACTTTAGACCACCTCTCTCTGTCTCTTTGATTTCTTCGGGGCGCGAGGAGCTGGGAGCTGGCAGTTCAACTCTCCCTCTCTCTCTCTCTCTTTTTTTCTCGACCCACACACACATATGTGTATATATGTACATATATATATATATATATATGTAAATAAGTACATAAATATGTACTTTGTAATTTTCTAAATATATATATATATATATATGTATACACAATATACACGCATATATGCACATAATTTCATCTATAGATGTGTTGAATAAAAATATTATGTACAACTGCAAGTTTGGAACAGTTGGAGAAGCCCGTTCCCCATGATCCGGCATACTCACATACACACGTGCGTACATCGTGTCTGGCGCGCGGGCGCGCGCGTGTGCGCGCGCGCGTGTGTGTGTGTGTGTGTCTGTGTCTGTGTGTCTGTGTGCGTGCGTGTGTGTCTTTGCAAATCCAGGCAAGCCAACAGGTTGCCTTGAAATGTTCCTTGCGATTGCTGAACCATGTGGCATGTGCTGATAGCTTCGGCGAAGTTTCTGAGCAGCACACACCTTCAGGTCTGGCATACCTGGCATGAACACTCCCAATCAAGGCACTGCAACATGGATCGCTCGGCCAAAGCATGCATCTTGTGTAGTCGTGGCTTCTGGATTCTGCTGGTGATTCGGTGTCTTCGTGGCAATGCTCCATTCGAAACCCAAGAATCTAAGCTTCTCTTTGTGACAAAGCCGTTGTTGGGTCTCACTCTCCGGATCTCTCCGCTGCGCTCCGCTTCTCCCAACCTCGAGGGCAGCCCAGCAGGCTGCTCCGGCTCATGGCTCTCGCGGCTCTCTGCCTCTGAAAACGACACCGAGCCGAACTTCACCTGAACCTACTCGTAAAAGCCTAAGCCTTCAGCCGCTCCAGCCGGTGTTCGTGGCTCAGCATCGCCTGGCTTCTTGGCCCCGGGCCATTGAGAGACGTCGGCGGCCGTCTTCTGCAAGGGTCTCTGTCTCATCCTTGAATAGAAGAGTGCCGAACGAAAGTCGACCCAGTACTCCGATCTGGCTGTGCCAAGGCCTGTGCCCTCATCAAATGCCTTGCCGAACTACATGCTCCGGTCTACGGTACTGCGGACTTGCCGGGTTAGCCAATTTCAGAGCCCCGATAATGTGTATCAGATTTTCTAAATGATGTCGAGCAATGCCAACCTCGGCGGTGTCCGCAGCACGTGAACCTCGTTGAATGCAAGGGCATGTACTTGCTTGGCTCCAGCCAGACTCCAGCGTTCCTTCAGGCACAGACCCGACGGCTGTGGGCACTTCGAGACGGCGAGCTTGCACCCCTGTGGAAGTCGCAGGGATGCGTCCGAGCGTGAGTGTCGCAGAACCTAGGACTCGTGATTGCGAGTGCAATCACTATGAAGAGTCTTCGCAGCCTGAAGGTTGAAGGACCTGGCAGACTCAGCCGATGCGAATGCAAAGCTGTCTGGGAATCAACCCAGTTAAATCTAACGTTTTCTGTCTACATACACACACGCATCATACATGACTTTCTGTCGCCGCAGGCCAATGCCTGATGCATCTCTGTCTTTTCAAAGTGAAGACAATACAATATGCCCCACTGTCCCACAACAGGACTGGAATGGACTGGGCCCATCCTTGCAACTGTTTGGTCAGGTCTCTCACAAGCTGCATTCGCGAGCCTCGCGGTGCCTCGCTGGGGTGCTTTCGTGACGGCTGGCTGGCAGAGCGCACACCTTTCGGAGCGGGTCTCCGGCGTTCTTGCCCAACGCCGGACCATCTCGGTTTCCCTACACCGGAACATGTGTTGAATCCCAGGCAACCCAGTAGGGCTGCCCGACACGACATGGTCCCTGGCTGGTGTGAGCGCAACTGTTGTATGTCGTTGATGCTGTGGTTCTTGTGGTTGCTGTGGCGGTGGCGGTGGTGGTGGTGGTTGTTGCTGCTCTTGCTGCTGTTGTTGTTGCTATTGCTGCCGTCATGTCTGTCATGTTTGAAATAGTTCCTCTGGTCGTGGTGGTGACCTTGTCGTTGTCTTCGCCTTCCTCACTCTTGTGTGCTCCGATTCATGGGCTCCAGCGCGCATCCCGTAAGGGCTCGCGTACAAGCAACGTGAGACTGTCTTGCTCTGAGAGAGAACATCACACGTGCTTGCTGGGATCGGCTGCGAGGGCGGCTAATATCCACTGTTTTTTCCGGGTGTACGGGGCCTTTGGGCGCGTGTTGGGCAGGCCGATGAAGACTGCAGCGACTGATGACGAGCTCAAGCCAACAAAGAAGTCTGGATAAGCCTGGTAAAGCGGTAAGTACATAGCAGAATCGATGGGGACATCGCATTCACAATCTGCAAGAGGAGTTGCCGTAGGTTGAAGTGTTTCGGGGCATCGCGACGGGTTTCTAACTCCAGGACAGGGGAGCTTCGCTATGACCGTCACACCCCGAAGGAAAGAGCTTCAGAGCGTAGGATGTGGTTAGTACTGACTCTAGCTGTTTGCGGTGTCGGGGGATCGATCTTGCAGTCGACTTGTTGCCACATCCCACCTGAATCATCCTGGAGCTACTGCATGTGTCGCGACAGAAACATGTGCCTGGAAGAGGCTGCTGTACGAAGACTGGCCTGGGAAAGCAGGGACCCACCACAAACGCATGAACAGTATCACAGCATTGCTCGCACAAGCATCCTAGCTTGCTGGGCCATGATCTGCGATCCCTGGGTCTGAAACGGGCACGGCCGTGAAGCTTCTCGCCGCGCGCTGTCGGCCAGGGAGAAGGCGGCCTCTGGGCGCATGCGGGAAGAAAGATGCTCTCGATTGCGCTCGCGCTCCCACCCCTGCTCGTGTCGGCTTGTCGGCCCTTTCGCCTCTGCCTCTGCTGGCCGGTCGTCGCAGCGAGGCCCAACTCGATGCTCAGCCCGTGCTTCAAGCGCCTGAAAGCTACCTGTTGCCGGCGCGTCAACAGCCTGCAGAAGCTGAGGCTCAGGGCGTGCCCTCCCTCTGTCCTGGGACAAACTCCGTGCAATCTCCGAGCTGCTGCACCCCGCCGGTCTGCGCAGGTCTGGTGCACAGCCAGGACCAGGTGAATACCTGGATCTGTCGGGCTTCTGTGTTGCCTCGAGCCCTGTGCCAGGAGCCTCATAATAATCCTCCCGCCCAGTCTCCGTGCAGCATGCCTCAGCTTCCTGAAGAATCGCTCGCAACCGGTCCAGGGATGGAACCTTGAAACTTTGATGTGTCCTGGCACTGGGCACTTCCTGGCCTCCTACAACTTGCAACCCTGTTTCCGTTTGGTTTGGCCTGTCCTGCTCTTGGCAAGTCAGCACAGAGGGTTCCTGGAAAGGAGGAACGCAAGCACTGCCTGAAGACACATTGCCTAGCTCACATTCCGAATTTGGGCGATGCAGGATGCCGCTGCCCCTCCCGGCAGCGGGAGGTTGCCACGAGGCGCTTGGGAGTGTTTCGGGTGACGGAGCCGTGCAGCGAGCCACCGTCGCGGGGACACAGAGTGGGTTGGCCTCTGCGGCCACTTGAGCCACTTGTCCCTGTCCAAGTTGCTGGCCTGGCTCCCAGTGCGCTTGGGAATCGGAACGTGCAGTAATGGAGCCCTGAGATCTTGAGGCGTGCCGCACTGGAGTTGCAATGTGCTGTGTTTGCAACAGGAAGGCCGACCGTGGCGGTGGTTGGTAGTGAGCCCGCATAGAAGACGTGCCATCGAAGGGCAGGCTGCATGGCACACTCCGTCTGTCGAGTGTAGGGAAGTGTTTCAAAGCCTGCGTGGGAGGTGCTTGGAAGTCTCTGTGCGCGGTGGACTCCCCCTCAAACTTCGCAGCTTCCGCAGGGCCGTGCTGCATTTCGCCTTGACGAGACTGAGCATCCACTGGAGCAAAATTGAAAGCATCTGGTGGTGGTGCTTGGTAGTGAGCCCTCATGGACGACTTGCCTTCGAAAGGAAGCTGACATGGCATGACACTGCTTTCGGGCCGTGCCTCTTGCAATGCCGGCACAGGATGTGCTCGGAAATCTCTGTGTGCCGTGGACTCGCCTTCGAACTTTGCAGCTTGAGCAGAACTATGCTGCAGATCACCTGCACGAGACCGAGCGTCTACGGGAGCAACCTTGAAAGCATCTTGTGGCGGTGCTTTGTAGTGCGCCTGCATAGACGATTGGCCTTCGAACGGAAGAGTCTGCACCACGCTTCGGTCTGGGGGCAAACCTAAAAAACCCTGCACAGGATGTGCTTGAAAGTCTCTGTGCGCCGTGGACTCGCCTTCGAACTTTACAGCTTGAGCGGAACTATGCTGCAGATCACCTGCACGAGACCGAGCATCTGCAGGAGCAACCTTGAATGCATCCTGTGGCGGTGCTTTGTAGTGCGACTGCATGGATGACTCGCCCTCGAACGGAAGAGTGTGCACCACGCTTCTGTCCGGCGGCAGCTCTGGCAAAGGCTGCACAGGATGTGCTTGGAAATCTCTGTGTGCCGTGGACTCGCC
>BGNK01001638.1:92753-129237 GCA_003297005.1 Symbiodinium sp. clade A Y106 | reverse complement strand
TTCTACTAATTAACTTTAGTAAAATTCTATTAAGGGAGCATCCCCCAGTTCAGGGTTATAGGCTTTAGGGAGGTTTTTGGATTAGGTGGGATGTTGGGCTTTGGGAGGTTTTAGGCTCTATCAGGTCGCGAAGCCTCGCGAGGACTTCTTCCGAAGCGTCCGAGTTCATCGTTAGGATATTGGAATATAATACCCAAATCCAACTAACAATACTAAAACTTTGTGGTATAGGATGTTGTTTTGATTTGGGTTGAACTTGATGGTGGGGTTTGCTATGAACTCGGGGATGACAGCTTCTTGCTGTTACAGGTTCGAGGTATGCTTCATCGTAGGAGTTTAGTATCTGCGGTTTAGGCTTCGGATAGTCTTGCTTCTTGTTGTTGCTGGATGAAAGTAAGGCGATGCTTGGCAATCCTACCTTGGGTGCACGTGGGGTAGTTCCGCATACCGGAAGCCCATCCCAAAGCTTCAGGCTGCCTGTATGCCAGACCCTGACCCAACCCAAAAAAAACCAGGCTCCCATCCATGGCCCAAAGTTTTCATGGCTTCGGGCGAAAAGACTGAAGCCCCCAAAGATTCAACCGTAGCTTCCGGAAGCTCAGAATGAATGGAGGTTTTGGCTGGTTCAGAAGTGAGCTCAGCGGCCATGTGCGAAGTGGCATCCCGCAGTACATCACAATATATCATGGTACCCCTGCCAGCCCAAACCCGAAACCCTACATCCCTGAACCATGCCACGCCCCGGTCATGCTCAGGTTCGCAGAGGTCCTACCGAAGATGCTCAAGTGCCTGGGCTGTAGCTCCTTAGGATGAGAGCCTGCAGTTAGGGTTTCGGATCTGGGGTTGTGGGTTTGGGGGCGAGGGTTTCGAATTCAGGGTTTCTGTGGCCATGGTATAGTCGAATTGTAGCTACAGGAAGGCGCCGGCTTGCGTTGGAGATTCGCGCTTGTTTGATAGGCCAAAACCCTAACCCTAAACTCAGCAGCGTAGGAATCGGGAATTCGAGTAGGTATTAAGCAGAAGAGAAGGTCCGGACCCCAAACCTCTGATTAGAAGCCTGAGCTTGGACTGCAAGCTGGTTTTCGGGCTCGGCAACCGCACTGTGGGCTTCAAGGGTTGAGGGTCAGAGGTTCGGGGTCTACGCGGTGGAGCAGGACAGGGTTTGGAGGGTTCGGGGGCTAGTGTCGAAGGTTTGGCCCAGGGTTTAGGGTTTAGGGTTTAGGGTACCGACCCCTCAACCCAGACTCAGCCCCCCCTAGACCAAACCCTGACACTCTGCACCGAAAGGCTGAACTCTGAACCCTAAACCCTAGAAAGAGCCGCTGCACCCCCCAAAAAATCCTAAAAGTCCAAAGCTTGAAACTCGAATCGATAACCCTACATCCATCACGACGGACCCCACATGCTCCTCCGTCGTACAAACGAATAATGAAAAATCATAAGCAACTATTTTAATAAATGAATAGTCAAATTGATAAATCATTAAGACAAATGCATAACTAGATAAGTACGTAAGTGCATTTGCAGATAGGTATTATATGTGTATACATATATATATACACACTTGTATGTCTGCGCCATAGTTTCAGCAACAAGGACTGTGATGGCTTTACGTCGTGGGATCCTTGCAGGAGTCCTCTCATCTCCCGATGCCCCGTCCACCCCTGAGGAGGAGACCGCAAAGGGAGGCACAAAAGGGTATAAAAACAGTAGAATGCTCATTTAAACGCAGCGCCCCCTTCTATACCTTGCTGCAAGAACCTCTGTGCTATGAGAACCGGTACCCCTAATGGATGGATAGTCTGATCCTTATCATAAGAACCCTTATGAAAGATCATGTGTGAGAACCGCCCCCCCGCCCCCACGGTAAGCCCGAAACCCTACTCCCTAAAGCTGAACCTAAACCCCAAACCTAGAACCCTGAACCCTCTTCTGGCGGTTGGAAAAGAGGGGACAAAAAAAGGAAAAACACCCTGAACCCTAAAGCCTTCAACCCAAACCTCAAATCCCAAATCCTAAACCCTAAACCCTAAATCCCCTAGGCCCTAAATCCTAGACCGCCGCATTTCTGTCCAGGCTGCCTGAGGGCTCCGAGCTCCCGGCGTCCCGCATCCGATTCTTCTGGATGGAGGCCAGGCTGTGTGCGAGTGAAAGTTTGGGGTTTAGTTCTTTTATCTTTTTTTGGGGGAGGGGTTAGAGGTTTAGGGTGTAGGTTGTCTGGCGCTTATGGTTGTCTGGGGCTTATGGTTGAGGGATTTTGGTTTTTATTGTTGTTTGGGGCTGATGGTGTTGGGTTTAGGGTTCTTTGGGTCTTATGGGTTTGGGGTGGGTCTTCCAGACTTTTCGGGTTGTTCTTGGGGTTCGCGACAAAGGTTTCAGCGCCTTGGCTTTTTGGCTTAGTGCTTCTGTCGCCGGCATGCTCGTCGCTTGCAGCATCTTGTATCCTACAGCCTGCAACACCGGACCTTACGCTTCACTTCGGCCCGTTGCGGAAACGCATGTATCATCATCGGTGGCTACGATGCCCCAGTAGAACGGCATTGGAGGGTTTAAGACTTGGGTTTATGGTTGAGGTTCATGGCCTAGGCCTTCAGGGCTTCCAATGTTCAGGGGAGTCGGATCCCATCCGCCAGGGGAGTCGGACCCAATCCCCAATACTGCAAGCTCCAGTTGCTGAAAACCTTCCGGTGCTGAGGCAGATGTCAACAGGGACAAGAACATCGCGTCGGGCTTACTTTGTTTGTGGCGCACTCAACACGACCCTGAACCTCTAAACCCTAGCCCCTCAAACCATAAACCGTGAAACCCAAACCCCTCAACCTTCAACCCTAAAGCCCTCAACTCTAAGCCAGAATACCCTAAGCCCCCAACCCTAAGCCCTAAACCCTAGGCCCTAGACCTCAAAACAGGAAGCCCTAAGCCCTAAACCCGAAGCCCGCGGCCCTGAGGCATAAACCCTAAAGCTTTGAAAGCTCCCGAGGCCTTGGCGCACCACGAACTCCTTGAATCCTTCCGGGTTTCGGTTTAGGGGGTTTAGGGCTTAAGGGTTTAGGGTTTGGGGATTTAGGGCTTCAGGGTTTTATGGTGGGGTAGGGGGTTAAAGTTTAGAGGAAAGTGTAGCGTGTTTGGGGTTCAGGGTTTCGGATATGGTCCGCAGACCTGGAACCCTATCTCCTAGAGCCCTGCTAATCATTTGCTCCTCCGTGTCAATTTCTCCAGCTCGCTTTCTCAAATCTCAATTTGCTAGCTGCTGGAACCTGTCTCAAGGTCTTTAGTCACACTAGCCCGTTTCGAGCCTGTCTCCCAATTTCTTTAGGCCAACAATCCACTCCTTCCTTCTCAGATTCTCCATCTCCCACCTGTCGGGCCGTTTTGCTCCTGCTTCCCATGTTCAGGGTTTAGGTTTTTTCGAGCGTTGTGCTCTTGTGTTTCCTTCTGATGTCGCTGGTGAGTGGCTTGCTCCTCCTTCGAAGGATTTACAGCCCTTTTCGAGCAGCTGGTTTTGTTTCTCAGAGTCTCAGGCTCCTTCGGACTGTGTGCTCCTGCTTGTCATCTCCGTTTTTGCTTCTGTTTCTCACAGTGTTTCTGTCTGCTTTTTGGAGGACTTGCTCGTCTTTCTCAATCGCTGCAGTCCGTTTCGAGCAGTTTGCTCCTGTTTCTCAACGTTTCCCATTCTTTTATGTTGTCAAACCAATGTCCCCAGTTCTTCTAGTTGGTTGCGGGAGGTTTGCTCCTCTCTCGCCATGTTCTCTAGCTCTCGGACCTGGGAATTCAGGCACCAATACACACCCTGCAGGGACTACAGATCTCTGCAATCCGGCTTGGCCCATTCTGATTTATGGCGATCTCAAGACACCGCGGCCGAGGCATTCACGGAGTTCTTGTCCTGGTGGCTGAAGGCCCCATGCTTTGCCGAGCCCTGTAGGGTTTGGGCGTAGGCATTCCGGTTCGGTTTTGGATTTCAGCACAGGGGCTGCGCGACAATTTTATTTCTCCCGAGATCCATGCAGGTTTGGGTGGTGAAGAGTTATTTTATGAAGTACATCTAAGCCCTGACTTGTTGCAATTCCAAATCCAACGAGTGGGTCGGCGAATGCAGCACCTGGTGAAGCACAGTATGAACATCTGTCGAAGACCAGGTCAAGAGCGAAAACGTAAGTCGCATGTTTTGTTTTATTCGTACTGTGTGCGGTGTCGTTGTGGTTGTTGTTGTTGATGAAGCTGCAGTGATACTGTTTTTTGTTGGTTGAGTTTCCGCCGAGAAGTTTTGCAAGCGAAGGGTTCAGGGTTTGGGGTGCAGCGTCCAGGGCCACGCTGCTATGAATTTATATTCTTTTCATTCCTGCTTGTGTCATTATTACCAGTCATCAGTTAGCGAGGTAAACTTTTCTGGTTCGTTTTAAGGTCGGGTCGGAAGGGAACAGCCATGCCTGCCGGAACAGGCTTTTGAATCTAAGCTGCCCCTTTGTGCAGGATGCCTCGCAATGCAACAGACAAAGCTTCCCCAATCCTATATGGGAGTTTCCGAAAATTAGGGGTACCTTATTTTGGGGTCCTTATAATCAGGATCCTACTATTTAGGGTACTATATTAGGGTCCCCTAATTTTCGGAAACCCCCATATCCGAAACCTTGAGAAGTGGATCTTCCAGGGGCCCTTTTTCGTTTCCAACAGTCCCTTGCTCCCGGCAGCATCTCACCAACGAGACCAACATGAGCGACTTCCTCCATATTCAGAACCCGGAGATCATGGATCCTCGGCATTTTATGGCAATGGCAACATTCAGATCATCGTACACTTGAAGATCGGGAAAGCTAACATACTTGTGTAGCAAGTCGTCGTCCTTGCGCTATCATGCGATGGCATTTAGATATCCACATTTACAGCCATCTTCTTCGCTTCACGTTCTTGTTGCTACTGTCTGTCTCTGCATGTGAGTATGTGAGTTCTTATCACCACTACACGGTACAGGGGTACAGGTGACACTAAATGCTTTAGTCCGCTGAGCTGCTTGATTCGCCCATCGCAGTGTCACGTCATTATGTTGTTGTCATGCTGCATTGGGTTACTGCCTCACTCCCACATTTCTTTAGCGATCTCGGAAAGGACTGCTTTACTTGCCCCTCACATTCCAGGTACAATCTGATGTAACCCAACACTAAGTGAAGAGGATCTTGGCTTGCGCTCCGCTTCATTATAATGCAATGCAATGGAACGAAGTGAAGCACGGTTACATATGATCAAACGTGAGCGAGAAGACCAGGATGAACGAACGTGACAGGCATTGGGATTTTTCTATTTTAATACAAGCCAATATTTCTACTACACAATTCTAGGTTGTAGGCTCGTTCCATGAAGAAGGTGTATTTCCTCTCGTTCCGCCTGTCCTTTACACCTACATCACAGGAACCACGTAGTGAATGGGCGTTTGGTTTAATTGAATGAAGATAAGGAAACGAAGGAATGAAGTGAACGCTGAGAACATGTGACCGAGAAACGACGAAAGAGCCCAGACATTGCAGGTGTTCTCTAGTTACAGAATCTTACCCTTATATCAACTTATATCTTAGGTGTAGATTACTTGTAACGTAAAGATAGTTATGTTTTTAATGTAAATCTTCGGTGTACAATATATAATATAACTATATTCTAGGGTATTAAATCCTATAGTCTGTTTCCTGAGAAAGGGCCAGTTTTGCGTAGTTAAAGAAGACACAATGAAATGAACGGAGTGAAAGTAAGCGTGGTTCTTTTAACTAGGATAAATTGGACCTTTTCCCTTTAATTGCTACCTCAAGGACTTACATTTGACTTTAGGTGTAATTCGTAGGTCTTGTCAATTGTCTGGCTACTAACTTTCTCTTACAACCTATAATTAAGAGAGAAAAAGGGTCAACATAATGAGAGTAAAGGTAAGGAATAGAACGTTGTGAAGAGAATGCACGCTTTTCGATCTTTATTTTGGGTTCTTTGCACACGAAACGAGCCTTTTGGATGCTTGAAATTTACTGGTAGACAACAAACCTGTTTTAAAATCCACAAGTTTTATTTCTCCTATAATGTGAAGTGAAGACTTTCTTTTTTTCTAACTCGAAGTAACATATGAAACGAGGTGTAAGCATGGTTTCGTTTACTTCAAGCAGAGAAAGCAGAACGAAGCCCGAGACACACCCAGATTTATCATTTCCTACAACCAAGAGACCTAGAGTCCCTAGTAATGGTAACCGGCCAACAACGAGGAAACTAACGGTTTGGGTTTAGGGTTTAGGGTTTCTGGTTTCATCACGATATTTTCAAACCATCGGCGCCTGTTCACATCTACGTTTACTGCATTGCGGAGTGGCCGTGGCCAGCAGAAGCACGCTGCTGCCAAATGCTTATTGCTGTTACCATGGGTGGGCCTACACTCCTACCCGTCTGTACCTGATTTCACAGCTGCTTCACTTGCGATATGCACTCATGTCTCATCATCATATCACAGCAGAGTAGTCGTGAAACAGTGTGTAGTTGTCGCCGTCAACTTGATGGACAGGGACTACATTTTAAGTATGGCTGTACCTAGAGGCAGTCAGTGAGCTTCCTGAAGCCTCTCAAAGATCACTTGAGGTGAACTTCTATCGCTCCATGAGGCGTGCCGAGATGCGAGGGATTTCCTGGCAAGGGCTGTGTTGGATTTAGTGAGCTACCATATGTCGTCTTCAGGAGCGGTGATGGGTTGCTGTAGCAAGGCTGCGCGTTGGGCAGAAGGGAGTACAGGCAGACCTTAAACCGCCTAACAATATGACTGCATAGTCCCTATATGGTTACACTACACTCTGCCCCGAGAACGTCGTCTTCCAATGTTTACTTATGAAGGCCGTGCCCTCGTCTTTACTGTCGCAAGGTCTTGTCTCGCACACCTGGACCTTCAGCACCTGACAGTAAGAAGCCTCGAACCTTGAAGGGACTACACCCCTGTTTGCCTCGACCGAAGTTTGTCGATACTTTGCTGTAGGTTTTAGGGTTGAGGCCCAAAGCTACGTGGGCTTGAAGGTGTAGGTTTTCCCAAAGCAGTATTACAACGGCTCCATAGGTTATTCTTAAATCAACCCAGGCATCTTGGGATGTGGAGTTGAATCTTCAGCTGTCAAGCCTTGCCTGGACCCGGTCTTCGTAGCACAGTGGCGACCCTCTTTGCTAGCGTGGTTCTCTGTGGACCTCCTACCTTACAAGTCCAGATGAGTCCTGAACGCTTGGCCCAAAACCCCAAACCCCTAAGCCCGAAACCATAAACCCTAAACCTGAAACCCAAAGCCCCAAACCCTAAACCCCTAAACCCCAAACCCTAAACCCTAAGCCCGAAACCCTAAACCTGAAGCCCAAGGCCCTAAACCCTTAACCCGAGGCCCAAAACCTTAAACCCTCCCCGCCAAGCTTAAAAGCCAGACCTCAAGCGGGTCCTAGGGTTCAGGGTTCAGGTTTCGAAGGCTAGGATTCGAACTTTTAGGGTTTCGGGTTGAGGTTTCAAGGGTGTGGGGCTCCTGAAACCCTCAAGCCCGAAGCCCGAAACCCAACGAACGCACAATCTGCTGGGACGGTGCGTGAGGCGGCTTGGAGACGTGCATCTGGATCCTGCCCCAGTTTACGAAGAGTGCCTCGCCTATTTTTCCTGGTGGAGGGCCAAACCCGTTTTTCCTGGTGCAGGCCCAAACCCTCAGCAGCCTAATGTAGGGGCCTTAATAATTAGAATGGGGTCTGGGGGTACATTATCCTATAATTATAATAAGGAACGCCAAAACCCCTCTTCCAATTATTAAGGCCCATTACACAGTTCAGGGTTTACGGTTTAGGGTACACCGTGCCTGCCAATAACATTTTCACGAGCTAGCACTGCAGCTCCGTTATGACATGATGCTCATACAGAGCAATGTAGAAGCCTAAATAATTGCCAAGACTAGTTTGGGGGGTCGTCATTACAGGTATAGTATAATGGGCCCCCAAGCCCTATTCTAGTTATTAAGGTCCCTATAGTATCCTTGCCGCCGCATCTTAGCTACATAGGCCTCCATCGCCTTAAGCCTTGGGCTGTGAGGCCTTGAGGATCTTGGGATCGGAGGTTAGGAGACTTCCCGGGACACCCCAAAAAAGCCGCAAATGACAGCCGCAAATGACAGCCTAATATAGGGGCCCTAATAATTAGAATAGGAAGGGTTCTATAAGTGGATCTATAATGGGGTTCTATAATGTAGGTAATAATTAGAATAGGGTTTTGGGGGAAATATTATACTATAATTGGAATAAGGAGCCCCCAAACTAGTATTGGTAATTATTACGGCCCCTTTCTTAAACCTAGCCTAGCTCGTGTACGACAAGTCCAGAGCGAAGAAAACGCCAACGCGAAAGGGATAAACAGCTTCAAAAGCCAGAAAAGTAGCCCCTGTCCTCAACCCTGAATCCCAAACCTCGGACCCTAAACCCTCAGTTCCACAAAGGAAGGAAGGATGGCAGTAGTGTGGCGAATAATTTCGCATTTAGCTTTACACTTTGCTTGTGTGTGTGTGTTGCGTGTTTTCCATTATCTCTGTCAGAGTGGTGAGTTTTACGCCGGTGTACATGAATTCAGAAACAGACATGCGCACACACACACATACATGGCCGGCCTTATGTGAATCTTTTCCGATGTGGAAAAGAACCGGGTAAGCCCAGGTCTTGTCGTCTGTGTCGTCATTATCGGCGTTTGGCCCTCCAACTACCCGCATAGGATCCAGGACCTGCGAGACAATGGTATTGATGATGATGGTGAGATTGTGATGATGATGATGATTATGATGATGATGGTGACGATAAAAGGAGTAAGCCCTCAGTTTTTCGAGATGTCCTCTACCTGCAGCGCGGGGCCCAAGGGCGACATGAGGATATGGGCTACTGATACTACTGCCGTAATATTCCACAAGCATGGATACCAGCAGTCCCTTGGAGAATGCCAGCTGTGGACTTCGCCGCCCAAGTACTCCCCCCAAAATCCCTTCGGATGTCGCGAACTAACAAGAGGGGTCTTTGTTAGCGTGAGATGAGCGTTTCTTTGGTTCCTAATGCCCACTTCTTTGCAGACAACGGCAAAGGACATGGACCGCAGTCTATAGTCGTACGCTTCTAGCTGCGCACACACAGACATAGTATAAGCAGATGAATCCTGAGTTTCTCAGCTCAGGCCTGAGCAAGAAAGCCCGCAAATGGAGCCGGTTCATCCCTCCGCCAGTATGATGACGGACCGGAGTTTCGTCCTCTAGGGTGTGCCGGGAAGTGTCGTCCTGCAGTAAGCCACTGGTTTGGGGCCTGGTGGGGTTTGCAGCTTCCTCCAAGTCTTCTCCTCTAGCCGACGTCTCTGTGTCACAGGTTTAGGATTCTTTTGGGCTTAGGGTTGGTGGAGAGTGTAGAGTCTGGGGATATCGAGGGTTTAAAGTCTTTGTGGGTCTGCAGAGCTCGCGCGACCTAAGTTGTACAGGGTCGCTCCCATGCTCTGCGCCTGCCGTCTCACCCTGAGGGCAAAGCTACCTCGCCACCCCATGAGAAGATGCGAGTACGAAAAGACCGCACCAACACCTTGGCCCTGGGGTTTAGGGCGAGCCCTATGCGCTCAGGCCCGCCGGTGTGAAATCCAAGGCCTACAACTAACAACCAGAGTCTATCCGAACCGCCCGCTCAAACACTAGACGTTGAAATGAGTCTGGACCGAGCCGTCCGGCGTGCGTGTGATTGGGGTTGTTCCACACAATTTCCGGATAAATGCGGCTTGGGCCCTAATCTAGAACAGCCCCCTTCTTTGGTGTGTCTTTGTCTGCTCTTTGTCTCTGGGCCCTTTCGAGACTTTGGAATCGGTGCCCGAGGTTAAAAACAAACAAATAAATAATAGAAGTATATGAATACAGGTATATTTATATACGTATACATATGTATTGTATTATCTTGTACTCTTATGTTATACTATGTAGTATATAATGTTATATTTTCTTGTATTTTAATATGTATGTTATTTCATTATAATGTATTATACTATATTGTATTGTATTATGTTACACGTTATCTTATGTTACGCGTATTAAAAATATATTTTGGGATATTATATTATCTTTTAGAAATTTTGGATTGTATTACATTTCCTTGTATCTTGTTATATTTTGTCATGTTATTCTAAAATATTATGATATTAGCTTATGTTACATATTTTATAGTATGTTATATTATATCATAGGACTTTTGACTATATTCTAATGTTGTATTGTACTGTACTGTCTAATATTTTAATTGTATTGAATTGTGTTGCACTATACAGATTAGTATATATATACACATACACACACACATATATATATGTTGTATTGCATTGTACGACATCATTGTTCTCTTGCAAAATATTGTACTATTTCTATCTCATATTATACGGTACTGTATCGTATTATACTATACTCTATATGTGTTTTCGGTTCCGGAGTTCCGGATGTAGGGTTCCTGAGCCTTGAACCCTGAACATGCCAGGGCAGGATGCAGGTTGCAGGCTATCGATGTCGTGGAAAGACCAGGGGTGTGAGTTTGTTGTTGAGATTGGGAACCCTGAACTCAAAACCCCTAACCCCATGGCTCGGTTCAAGATTTTGAAAGCTGCGAGTGCTCTTTCCATTACCGGCTGCAGGATCTGCTTCTTGAAAAAACTCGTTGCAGATAATGGGACCCTGCTCCCAAACCCTGCAATCCTCATCGGGCTCTCCACCCTTCCCTTTCTACCTTGAAGCCTAGGCCTGTTGCACCACGAACCTACAAGCGTCCCTCTGAGTATCTGTAAACCGCACAGCCGTCGATCCTAGAGCCCACACCCAAAAACCCTACAGTGTCAATTTTGAAGCTTGAGCCATGATCTGGGGACCATGGCGTTGCCCCCACTCGTGCATCGCGCACACACCACCGCGGTGCACGGCAACCGGGCTTAGTTTTAGGGATCTTAATAACGGTTTCGGCCAACCCTGTCTGCGGCTTCGTGTTTCGAGATGAAGTGTTCAAGCCCCCCAAACCCAAAATCCTAAGCCGACCCCTCATTTAATCATTTCAACCGTAAACCCCAAACCCCAAATCTCAACGCCCCAAACCCGATACCCCTAAAAAACACTGTAGACCCAATAGAACCCTCTAAAACCACAAAAACCTTTGCACAAGTCTTTTCGACGAGCTCAAGAGCATGTTTTCGAGGTTCCAAGAGCACTTCTGCTCCACTGCCGGCCCCTCGCTCCACGACGCAAGCCGAGGCCCTCTTTCAAAAGCGAGGTTGCGTGCATTCGATCTTGTGGTGTTTCGGGTGTTGCAACCTACTCTTCTAGACCTTGTGTGTGTGTGCGCGGCCTATACACGAAGGGCAACATGTACTCTATTCTGTATACAGTCTTCGCCAACTGGAGCAGCATTTCGGATAGTCTTGGAGGGAATTTGCGGAGCTTGAATGGTTACATGTTTTTAGATCGGTGCTTGGCAGTATGTCCTGATCAAGCACTGGGATTGCTAGAAGTAGGCTGACGACCCGATTTGATTCCTTCTGGGATGCCAGCGGCGGGCACAGTATTCCAAATTATGAGCCTCTTTGTGGACCGTCTTGTGGTGCTAAGCAGCACTTCTAACAGCCGTAAAAAACCCCAGGCCACGCACCCCTCACCCTAAACCCTAAACTCTTTCATAATATAGGGGCCTAAATAATTACCAATACTATTTTATGGGTAATATGCCCCAAACCCTAGTCTAATTTTTAAGGCACCTATATTACAGACCCTTAGATCCCCTCAAAACCTCTCATTGAGGTATATGGCGTTTGCTTGCCAAGCCTCATCGTCGCGGTGGAGGAGGAAGCAAGTCGGATGGCTTCTCGCTAGCAGGTCCCCAGACCCCCGGGAGGATCCAAAAAGTAGATCCCTCAATGGGGGTTCCTATAGCGTACCCTTAGTAGTATAGGGCCCCAAATTAGGGGATCTACTTTCTAGATCCTCCCGGGGGTCTGGGTCTTGAGGTTCCTCGTTAAGAGCCCAAGTTCATTGGTGAAGGCTTTTTGGGTCTTTGAATCTGATGTTGTATCAAGTCTTAGTTGTATTCTATTTGGTATTGGGGAGATATGGGTCCCAAGTTTAGGATGCGGGTTTAGAGGTTTAGAATGCGCTGAGGGAATCGAGACTCGGGTTCACGAGAGCCTTACACTACGGTTCCTTGTCCGACTTCACTTAGAACTTAGAACCTGACTTCTTTTCCTCAAGCTGGGGCCTTTGGCTGGGTTGTTGGGATCCGCATCAGCCCACGAAGCCACGCCTGAAGGCTCAAGCTCTGCCTTACTTGAACCCCCTCTCGGATGTTTCAAAGGCGCAGGGGCTGGGTGTAGTGAGCCAACCCGAACCCGAGACCGGGAACGGAAAACCCGGTGTAGTTTTGCAGCATAGGAGTACGTGTTGTCGTGTACAGTCATCATGTTGTGTGCTACCATCACGTGACTTCACTCACGGTGTCTGAGTTAAAAGATAATTGCATGCCTTGCCGATGGTTCAGCAAGCCGGGGCTGGTCCTGTTCCATCAGGAGCTTTTCGTTACAGTTTACACACCTTTGTTATCACCCAATGTCATTTGTAGAAGCTCGACGCAGTTCAGCCGCGGATGCTGCGCTCACCTGTCCGCTGAAAGCATCAACGCTGAAGAGTGGCGGACGGCAGTGAGCGCATGAAAGGGCGCTTGCTAGCCAAGACCCCGAAACTTCCAGCCCGAAGCTCCATACTCAACGCCCTACACCTCAACTCTTATGGAAAAGAGTTGAAGAATTGCGGGGCTTGAGATACGAGCCCAGAACCCCACCGCAGCTGTGCAAGGTTTGTGACAAGGTTCCTGGCATTGCAATTTTTGGGTTTAGGGTTTAGAGGTTAAGGCCATGCATGCGCCCAGGTCTTCATGAGCCATGCCAAGCGCCTTGGTTTGGACGACCATCGAGAAGCGTTTTACCTGGATGACCTGTTATCTGCACCTGGGCTGTGACAGTTCTCCTGGCTGTCAGGGTTTTCGGGTCATGCACTAAACGAAGAGCCCATAAGCAAAACAATACATCCACTTGCAACCGGAAGGGCATGTAGCAGCACTGTTCATGCCATATCTGGTCAGGCCTCTGGCGTTCCCCCCCCCCCCCCCAATGGTANGGGGCTGGCGTGTGCGGAGAGGGGTGGGGGCCGTTGGAGCTGCAGCTGGAGAAACGGCCAGGCGTCACAGACCAGGCCAGCATAGTACGCAAAACCCTACGCAAGCCATAAATCCTATAACGTAGCGCAGTAGCGCCTGCTCCTGCTTTTATTAACCTTAACCTAAACTTCCCCAACCCTAAACCCCGCCTAAATGCAGGCTCTATAAGCCTAAACCAGACGTAAACTGTCAACCTTAACGAACCTACACCCCAATCCTCCCTAAGCCCTTGTCGACTTGAAGCCTTATACCTGTTAACCCAAAACCCAAAACTCAAAAGCTTAAGGCTTAAGCTAGACCCAAAACCACAAAACCCCCACAACCACCCCACAGGGGGAAGAGGGACCCCCCACTCCATCCCACAGGAGGGGGGCCATCCTGGACCATAGACCATGGAGGCGGGGGGGAGGNGGGGGGGCCGCGGAGCGCGTGACCATGTCAGGGTGACAACGGTCCTGCTCAAACTCATGCAAACAATGTAGTATCACAAATTGACAAGCGAACTTATCCACCGCAACAAACAGCCATTCACGCACGTAAGATGGAGTCATTCATATACTAATGTACCGATAGGGCAGATGGAAAGGACAATGCCTTGATACGATGTACCAGCACCAACCAAAATCATCGAAGAACGACTCAAGGAGAACATACCGTCGAGACCATGAACAAGTATGGTAACTTTGTATATCTGTGTAGTGATATAGCCTGGCGTGTTACACTGTCGAGCACATCAGACAAGCCATGCTGCAACATCACAGTGTCTTCGTGTCTTAATGTGCAGGAAAGAACAACAGAAAATTTGCATTCATCTAAACTCTAACCCTAAACCCTAAACCCTAGCAGCAGTATACCAAACTACAGGATGCTGTTCAAGCAGCTTGGCAGCATAGTCACAAGCAGTCAGATTGGTGCAAGATTGTGGTGACATGGCAGCATGGCAAACTGAAGATGCAGCGGCACTGGTACAACAGCCTCATTCTCTTTGATTATATGAGAGGTAGGGGTATGCATACATATGTTTGTGCATGTATATATATATACACGAAATTCTCTCTCTCTCTCTCTATACGCATTTGTAGAGCGTGTCTTTGTGTATCCTTGCTGAGTGAATGGAACTGAGACCTCAAGCAAGTGCTCAAGTTTTATCTCAGAACACAGAAAGGCGGAAAAGAGGTCCTAGGTGCCAGGCCAAAGCGACTATCCGGCCAGGGCCTCCTGACCTGCTCCCGTTCAGACCCTTCAATGTGGGAGTTTCCGAAAATAGGGCTCCCTTATTTTGGGGTCCTTATAATAAGGATCCTACTATTTAGGGTACTGTATTAGGGTCCCCGTGCTTTCGGATAGCCCCCATGTATCGGGCATTTCACGCAGCTGCATCCGTACTTTCAGCACAGCTCGAGGCACTCCGTGATGCACAGACGGCTTGCAGCCACAAGTGCCTCGTCGAGGAAAGCTGCAAGTTGCAAGGCAGGGCTAGGGTTCAGTTGCGGCCATGACGGCTTCAAGTACCTAAGCCTTCCTGCGCTGAATACCTACGCCAAGGGATTCTCAAAGTCGGCTTTCTGGCTGTTTCTGCTCCGCGGCCTGGATTGTGCAGCGTAGTGGACGATCGTCTTCCGTGTGTAAAGGACAGAAGACCTTTGCAGCCCTGTTCGAGTCATGTAGACCTCGGTATCAAGGCCGCGAAAACTTGTCTGAGGTCTCATCAGGCCGTGTGAAGCTCTCTACGATTCGATAAGCTTCATCAAACTGTCTGACAGTTTTTGAAGTCCTACACTAGGTTCTTGCTTCCGGACGAACAGCAAAAGGTTAATCATGGCTTTTGCTGGTTCTAGCGTTATCATTCGACCTTCGCCTTCCAGCCGCATACACAACCCCAAACATGTAACTCTCAATCCTAAACCTTAAATCCTGAGCCCAAAACCTTCAACCCTGCACCCTGAGCCGTAATTCCTTAAACCCTCATCAAAGCCTGAAACATAAATCCTTTCTCCCCCCGAAGCCCTCAACACAAAACCCAGGACCCTAAAAGAAAAGATAAGCCCCGGACACGTACAGCACAAGCCAGAAAGTTGGAACATCATTATCCTCCTGCCCCTAAGGTAAAGTATAGGGAATCCCAGCACTAATCATCCTTAATCCATGTTCCAACTTTCTGGGATCCACTTTAAAAGTCCTAAAAGGCTTCGAGACTACTCCGAGGCCTCTGCTGCTGCTGCTGGGGGAGGATTCCTGGCAACAGCCCGCCCAGGCCGGATCATGGGTTGCTCTGGAGTTAGAGTACTGTAGGGGCCTGAAGAATTAGAATAGGGTTTTGGGGCCCATCATACTATGCTTATAATCAGGAACCCCAAAATGGTATAGGTAGTTATTCAAGCCCCGATGTTACAGCCTTTAATGGGACATTGCAGGACCTTACGGCTTTCGACAGGGTCTTCACAGTTTTTGTGGGGTATATGTCCCCTATGTTGTGGAGGGGTCGAGCTCCCTGATTTACCGTCGTCTAACTATTTCTTCCTCTGCTGGACCTGTGCGGGTTACCGGACTTGGGGGTTTAAAGAGGGTTAGGTTTAGAATGGGAGCTTGGGATTTGGAGGTATAGGTTTTGGGCATTCTAAGGTTTCAGGGGTTAAGCCTTTTACGGGATATCGGGTCAAGGGGTTTAGGGTTTCGGTGTGGAGGGTTTAGCTTTCGGATCTTTCGGGTATTGAGACTGACAGTCAAGGCTGAGGGTTGAGGGTTTAGGTCTAAGCCATTTACAGGTGGGTGGCTCTTAGGTGGGTAGTTTCCCATAAGCCTCCCCTGCCACTCCTATAAGGTAAAGGGGGTCTTATGGGAGTACTATGGAAGAAGAACTACCCAGCTGTAAAGGGCTTCTATTCGAGTGCAGGATTCATCAAGTTTGGGGTGTGAGAGACCACTTTCAGCGTGAAGTGTAGAAGAAAGTGAGAGGGATTGAAAAGTGCATGTCATCAGCGGAAAAGTTGATTTCGTCTTAGAAGTCTGGCCTCTTGGGATAGTTAAATATTCAACTCAAGTCTTGCATACAAGGCACGGCTATCCGAGAATCAGTGCGTCACATCGGTACGTAGCAAGCCGTTTGGTATGCCAATGAATGGCAGGATCTGGTGTTGGGGCTCCCCCTATGCTAGCAAGCTAAACACCTGCGCCCTAAAACTTTGGCCCTGAGCCTCTTTGGGTGGCAAAATTAGGGTCCCTTTTTGGGTACCCTAAATAAGAGGTGCCGTATTATATTAAGGACCCAAAAAGGAACCCTAATTTTGACAACCGCCCATATTTAGGAAGCCCAAACGCTCCGGCACAAAGCCTTTACGGACTCGCGCAGTGGCCTTTCAAGCGCAAAGCCTCAAGTTCCCTCCGGGCGCCGAACCCTCAACCCTATAGCCCAAAAGCTTCAAACTACGTTCAAGCCCGAAGCTGGCCTTGAACTGGGTTCTCGTTAAGGAGTTTAGTTTAAGTTACCATAATAGAGATCTATGGTAAATGATAGGGTTTCCTTATCATATCTTAAACTAAAGGCCTTAAACCCAGAACCCCAAGCCCCAAGCCTTCTCCGAAGTCCTTCTGCAGGCCGTGAGAGGCCCGCGGAGGCCCTATCTGGTAAAGACGTCGTGCACACCTGAGCCACTCTGCAACATGGGGGTGGGGTCTAATACTGTAGGGGCCTTAAAGGGATCTATAGGGGTTTTATAAGTGTTCTGTTAACGGGGTCTGTAAGGGCTACTATACACCCATATTTGGGTTTAGGGTTTAGGGTGTAGTGTTTAGGGTTTAGGGTCCCCCAGATCCCCGAGCTTGAGATGTGAGGGGTCAGCAATCTCCAGACGCGGCCAAAGACAGTGCTATACATTGAGATTGAGGTTTCCATGGTGAAGCTTTCAGTAGGGAGAGCTTTACGGAGCTACATAGGCTCTAACTCACGAGACGTTCTACCCTGCACGCCGTAAGCCTGGGTTTGTAACACCAAACCCCGAATCCTCGAGGCCCACAAGAGTTTTGAACCGTAAATGTCCACTCTTCACTTTACGTAGGTGAGTTGGAGGTTTCCGGGTTTTCGAGGTTTTAGGGTTTAGGGTTCCGGGATTAAGGGTTTCTGGTTCACGGGTTTAGCGTATGAGAACAAGCTGTAAAGCCTTCATGTCGTAACCGTGTTCTTGATGTGGCACGTCGGCATGAGCCACCACCTAGGCGCCTGAATAACTAGTGCTAGTCTACCGTCATAGCCCTTGTACAATTCCATTATACAATGCACCAGACATGCAATGCTCGGTTTTTGAGGCCCTTGTAGGTCCCTCGCGGTCCCACATGCAAGAGTCAGGGTTCGGGCATTACTGTATCACATTGCGTGAGGCCGAAACTCCGAACCTTTCTTTAAACCTTCAAAGCCTTCGCAGTGTTTAGTCGGTCAGGGGTTTAGGGTTTAGGGGTTTAGGGGTTTAGAGTTCAGGGTTTAGGGTTTAGAGTTCAGGGTATTTAGGGTTTAGCGGTTTAGAGTTCAGGGTTTAGGGTTTAGAGTTCAGGGCTTTGGGTTTAGAGTTCAGGGCTTTGGGTTTAGAGTTCAGGGTTTAGGGTTTAGGGGTTCAGAGTTCAGGGTTTAGGGTTTAGGGTTCAGGGTTTAGGGTTTGGGTTCAGGGTTTAGGGTTGAGGGTTTAGAGTTCAGGTTTGGGGTTTTAGGGTTTAGTGCCGGCCGTTCTTTCGCCAGGGCCGAGAAGCCGGAGCATTGGTTTACAGCTTGGTGAAAGTTAGCACGGTGCGACCTCTTCTGTCTGGTGCTTAGTAGGGATTGGGGGAATGGATCCCTATAGTAGTCCCCATATAATCCCCAATAATAGTCTTCATAATCCATTCCCCCATTCCCTACTAAGAACCAGACAGTCTTCAAGATGTGGAGCGAAACTCCACTGGTCCGTGGTACCATGATGGCGGCCTGCAGCACCTGCTCTAGCTTGTCACTACGGCACCCATCGGTGAGACTTTGCTCTCTTCTCGCGAAAGGAGGCATGACGTGGCTTCTGCTGGCTCATGACCTCCCTCTCTCCCACCGGTGAAAGGTTTAGGGTTGAGGGCGTACAAACCCGAAGCCCCCTAGGCCCCCTCCGGCCCTGAGCCCTGAACCCTGAACCTTTGGTGGGAGTCTTTCGGGGCTCTCTGAGTTCGTTCGGGGGCCTTTGCAGGCCTCGGGACTGTGTGCCGAAAGCACCCTGTTCCTTAGCTACGGCGGCACATCTCGTGCTGTTGAATGAATGAGCTTAGGCCCACTACACCCTGAAAGAAAAAGGTTTAGATGTTCTAGCCACCTTAGACTGCGTGGTTGGAGAGGAAGAGGGACCGCCAGAGTGCGATGCGCTGTCGCGCGCCATTCCACAACACCCAGCCTAATTCTTGAACCCTGAAAAGTTGACCCTGAGCCCTCCCACAGCTTGAAGCCTAAGCCCGGACCTAGATAAACCCCAGCCTGGCCGAAGAACTCCAGACCCCAACCCTGAAGCCTTATCCCTAAACCCTCAACCCTAAGTCCTGAACCGATCCCTAAACCCTAAACCCTAAACCTAAGCCCAAAACCCCCAACCCGAAACCCCTCCGAGGCTTGGGCTCTGCTGTCGCAGACTCCTGCCTTCATCGGACTTCGGCGAGTTCGAGGCCTCCGGTGGGAGACGCTTTGGATTTTTCTAGTGGGGATTCTGGGTCGCACTGTTGTGGGCTCGGTCCCAGTTTTTAGGGTTTAGGGGTTTTGGGTTTGGGGTTGTATTGTTTTGGTTTCAGCTTTAGTTTCGGGGGTTAGGGCTTCGAGAGTGTGTTTATGCTGTATAAGAGGAAACATCCACCCGCTCAAACAATCCATGGCATGACAAGTGTTTACAGTTTTTATTCGTTTTTCGTTTTGGCAGGTAGAGTCAGAAAGATGTACACTATCGGAATGTACCGTACACATAGAATCGCCCAGGTACTCCCTAACGATCAAGACCCACTAAGCCCCAGTACGTCCTAAGGAGAGACCATGCCCTAGCGGGCCCTAGACCCTGGACCCTAAAGGCAGTCCTGAACCCTACTTGGAGGTTCATGGGTAGTTATAAGTAGGGTTATAAGTAGGGTAACTATACTTATAGCCCATATTCGGGGGCTTATAACCCCACTTATAACTACCCCTGAACCTCCAAGTACAGAAAACCGTAAGTTTTGAAACCTACAGAGAACCGTCGACCCTGAACCCCAAGCACCGAGTCTGCTTTCCGAGGCTGTGGTGGCGGAGTGTGTGGTAGACTTCGAAGTGACCCGTCCGATCTTCGTGCTGCTGAAGAATCAGGGTTTAGGGTTTTGGGGTTTGGGGTTCAGGGTTTAGGAGTTCAGGGTTTAGGGTTTTTGTGAGTTTTTTGGTACCCGTGCGATTTTGTACTCAAGTGGCCGTAGCAACTAAGCCTCTCCTGGCTGCCTCTATACTACCCCCTCTGCTGCCGGTGCTTTTGCTGGACGCTGCTTTTGCTTATCGAGTATATTGCTCTTTGTCGTTGTCATTCTCATCAGCTTGTTTGCAGTTGAGGGAAATGGAATTTTAGCCTAGATGCAGTGTCCCATGGATTAAGTTCGTTTGTGCAAGACTTCTCGAGGCGGAACCTGCACGTGCTTCTTCTCGATGTGGGGTTGTGGAAGCAGGTTAATCAACTTCAATCCGAGATCTGCAAAGACCGAAAGCCCTGGACCCCGGACGAAAAACCTTGGGCCCCCGCACCCTGGCCACCTGCAGCGTTGTTTTGCCTTGGGAACCCTGAGCTTTGATCGTGATGCCTGATGCGCCACGCGTCGTGCCATCTGTAGTAGCTGTTCTGCTTCTTCTTCTGATACTCCTTGCTAGTGCTAGGGCTAAGCATTGAGCCGAAGCTCCCTGTACGCTTAGGAGGCATGCGCCAGCGGCGCGTGGCTGCAGCAAGCAGAAGCGTACCTCTGAAAGCCAAGAGGACCTCTACTTGGAGGTTCATGGGTAGTTATAAGTAGGGTTATAAGTAGGGTAACTATACTTATAGCCCATATTAGGGGACTTATAACCCCACTTATAACTACCCCTGAACCCTCCAAGTCGGGCTTCAAGGATCTCTGTGAGGCTTTTTGCCCAAGGCCGGTTCAAAGAAGCCGGCCTAAGTTGAGATGTCATGAGGTTCATGAGCTACGACACTGCTGGCATCAAAGGGGCACGCTAGTCTGCAATCTCCTTTACGATAGCTCAGCAGTAGTTAGGACGTCTGACTTCACCGGTCCTTACAGCGCATGTCGTGCATTTGGAGCGGTTCCAGACTACATAGCTAGACTAAGGTCTTCGGCAAAACGCGCACGATGAAGAAGTCGTCTCAATGAAGCGTTTGTCCTCACTTGAGGTTGGGTTTCCCGTTTGGGAATGGTGAGGGAACATGTCGAGGGCTCCTTTCGAAATACGGGAAGAACGCATGCTATGGTTGTCCCTTCGGGATCATCGCGGTAAGGCCCCACTTCATGTAGTCTTTTCGGGATTCTGGATTTTCGGGCGTCAGGACTTTGGGCATCAACCTCACGGCTTCGGGTTTTGAGTTCAGGCTTCAGGCGTCGTGAGCACTCAGTATGCATAGTATGGGGTCTCATGTTCTGGGTTTCTGCATTCTAGGATTCCGGCTTCCAGCTACTGTACTCAAATAACCCTAAACCCTAAATCCCAGACCCTTACAACCGCCCGTTCGTTCTGCGGCTCAAACTAGCAAGTGCCAAGGATCAGCAGCCGGCTCCCTCCCCAACCGCGCGAAAGCCCACATGGTTCTTGTAGCCTGCAACACCTAAGCCCGCACGAATTCAAGCCCCTGAATCCAGAAGTCGCGAGACCCTCAGCCAGAAGCCTGCAAGCCGAAACCCATCCCAACACTCCACACACCCCTACACCCCTACACCCCTACGCCTCTAAACCCTAAACCCTGAACACCCCTAGAAGCCGTTGAAGCCAACTACTGTGACTGTGGCAGCCCAAAGGGGCTGGCGAAATGGGGGCTGACTTGCATCCTAGCGAAAAATGAACCTAAAAGGGGGGTTCAGGTTAAGGGCTCAGCATGTTGAGTCGTTAATTTGGGTTTAGGATCTAGCGGCTTTCGAATCTAGGGCGCTAGAATGTGGGTGGGACTAAACTCACCGTGTTAAAGGGAGCTGTTGAGACGATTACTAGAGGGGGCCTTAATAATTTGAAGAGGTTGTTTTGCTATACTATGCGTATAATAAGGAACCCCCCAAAACAGTATAGGTAATTATTAAGGCCCCTATATTCTGCTTACATGCGCATGTTGGAGATAGTTCTTTGGAGTTCACTCTCTTGGGCCACGGCTCAGGGAGGCGCCCCCGCACTTGAGGCCTTTCAGTTTTCAGGTCTTTGTGTTTGGGGTGGTGTAGGGTTTAGGGTTTAGGGTTTAGGGCTTAGGGTTTAGGGTTTAGCTCAAATTAGGCCATCCCTCAATGGACACTACTAACATATTGGGGAAAAAATATATTTTTCCCCAATGTGTTAGTGCTTGCAATCCGCTGACCTTGGCCTCTCATGCCGATCTCCTGAACTCCACGTGCCAATTCCCTAAATCTCCAAGTTCATGTCCTCCAACTCCCCCAAAAACAGAAAGCCCTAAACGAAATCCCCAAACCCCTAACCGGCCCTTAACCCCGAAACCCTGAACCCTGGGTTTCCGAACATCCGAGGATCCGAGACCCTCGGCTCTCGCCGGGAACCCCCAAGCCCGAAGAGCTAAGAGCACTCGGGGAGTTTGAGAAAATGAAGGAGCTGAATATCGAGCCCTGAGTAGTAGGAACCTTTCTTATACAAAACCCAACAAAGGGAGCTCTGACGAACGTTCTGAAGCTCCGCAGGCAGCCCTGCTGTTTGCAGAGAGCCGAGGTATGATTCAGAGTCGGAGGAGACGGATGTCGGGGAGCCGGAAGAGACACCAGGCACCACCATGAGCATGATGCCTGCAAGTACTGCTATGCAGTTACAGCTGCTGCTACTGCTGCGGCACTGCCATCTGCTACTGCCATAACTACTACTAGTACTATATAGTACTTCAGGGTTCCATAAGGTTTCTATAAGGCCTCAACCAGGGTTCAATCATGGTTCTATAAAGCTTCTAAAAGGGCCTTACAAGGTGATGAGTAGGACCAGGCTGGCGACTGAAGGTAAAGCATCTGAGTACCTCTTGCCCTAGTCAACCGTAGCCTTTCTCTCTCATACTCTACTTACGAAGCATGCAAATCCTCCCCCGGACCGTGAACTCCAAGCCGATTGGGCCAAGTGGTTTTGGAAAAGAAGCTTCCATGAATTTTCAGCAAGAGCTTCGTTTGGATGTGTTTTAAAGGATCTCATGGAAGTTCCTAGGCTCTAAAACCCCATACCCACAAGCCGGAAGAGCTAAGCAACTCTGAAACCCAAAGCCCCAAAAAAACCTTGACTCCAATTAAGCCCCCAAAGCCCTAAAGCCGTAAAGGCCCTGTAAGCCTCACTGGCCTCGACAGCCAAGGCCCGAGTTCGGGCCCGGTGGTTGAAGCTTTCGAGGTGTTTCTGTTTGGGGTCTTGGCGGATTTTGCAGGTTGTGGGTGTAGGGTGCCCCCTAAACCCTAAACCCTAAACCCTAAAACCCTAAACCCCTACCCTTTAAGCCTCTCGGCACCAGGACGTTACAAAGCCCAAACCTTTGAGCCGCCATACCTCAGAGTTTTGGGCTCAGGATGTACCCTGAATCCTATACCTTCCAGTGCAGGTGAGGAGCTATTTGCAACTTCCACGCATGCATCGCAGGCGTCTCGCAATGCAAGTCGGAGTACTCTTCTTCGGTTACGGGTGTAGGGTTTTGTGTTTAGGAGTTTTTGGATTTAGGGCTTAGAATTTTTGGGCACAGGGCCGCGGTCTGAGGCTTCACGAATTGGTTGTGTGGGGTTGCTGTTTTGAATTGTGTGATCCGGGCTTGAAGTTTTGCATCGCACGTTGCGTAGGGGTTGGTATGTGATCATGTGCAGGTATCGTGCTGCCTGCTGTTGCGACGAAGCCCTCTGAGCGAAAGTTTAGCGTTGTGCCTAACGCATGGCTCCATTCGGTTGTCAGCTGTGTTGCTTGGAAAGCTGCGATGGAGACCAAAAAGTGGACACCCAAGTCACGGAGAACATGAAGTTCTGTCCGGGGGAGGGCCGAAATGCAGGTGCTCCATGACAAGTGCTCTGGGGTGGCAAATCCCATGCTCCTTAGTGGCGTTTCCCATGAGTGCCTAGCGTGAGGGTTGGTGGCGCACACGCTTGGGCCATGGGATGGTGTTGCAATGACATTCCTGGCACATGCCGTCGAAGGCGGGGGCCTGCGAGTTGCAGATCCGGCGTGTTCCAACTGAGCCCGCCCGTGCTGAGACTCCAAAAGCCCTGCTGGAGCTGCCAAGCAGTTTGATCAAGAAAAGCCAGAGCTCACGATGCTTACTGTGCCAGTGACGAGCAGCGCTCCAAGCTTCCTGAGCTCGACCCTCGCGCTACAAGACTCGCGTCGCCCGCCCGCAGCCGGGCTAAGCAGCAAACTGCTTCACTCGCGATCCACCAGCATGACTGCCCCCACAGTCACCGTCACGAGCAGCATTTCTATCACTGCTTTCGGCACCACGATCGTCTTCTTCTTCTTCATCATCATCCTCATCCGCGTCCTCATCCTCATCCTCATCCTCATGTTATCCTCATCCTCATCCTCATCCTCCTCCTCCTCCTCCTACTCATCCTCATCCTCATCCTGCCCCTCCTCATCATATTCTTCTTCTTTGCTCGTCGTTGTTGTTTTCGTCATGACTTTGCCTGTGGCTCGGAGTCAATAGCGCGTGCTGAACTGAAACCAACTCTTCCACATGTGGCTTTGCTTCCCGATGCTGAAGATCACGCTGTGAGTACCTCGAACCTCAAACTACCTCATTAATAATGCTGTATCGTGTGAGTCCGAGACATGTTCGTATGTCGAGGAGTCGCCTTCCAGCAGTGAGGAGGCACCGTTTCAGGAGTTTGTCAGGTTCTGGGCTTAGGTGACCTTCATTTTGTTTTTGGAGGGACTTCTTCGTGGCCCAACAGCGATTGAATGCATGCAGATCGCACGACCATGTCGCGGAATGCGATCAGAATTGGAGCCTTAGGGTGTTTTCTGAGTCTGCATGGATTGCAAATGGTGTTTTGTTATGTCCGCATCGATCTCCAAAGGTGGCCTGAAGCGAAGCAGTACAGGACATTTCAGCGCAGATGCGAACAGCAGTCACGGCGTTGCACTTCAAGACTTGAGTCATGCTTGTTGTGCCACAGACAGACGCTGATGCTGACGTCGTGCGTACGTAAAGCCGTGTCGGGTGCAGGGTTGCAGGGTTCAGTGTTGAGGGAACAAGCTTTCGAGACCCAATGGTGGGGCCAAATGCTCGGGTTCTGTGTAGTGGTTCGAAGGCAACAGGGTGGCGCCCTGTGGAACAGATGAGAATGATTGTTGTTGCTTGAACACGCACTCACATTGCTTCATCTACGATGTTTGACACTTTATTGCTTTTGTCTAGGCGTCTACTGCATATTGTCTTCAAGTTGACTTCTCGTTCTCTGCTCTTCTACTGTTGCCAGTATGTCGTGCTGCACTGGAGACTTCTCACTGTTAGAAGTCCCCTGTCAAGCACTGAACGTGAGAGTGCGAGTACGAAGGGGTTTGCGTGGCGAGAGTGTGCCCCGAGACTCAGAAGCTAATGTAGGGGCCTTAATAATTACCTTATCCTATTTTGGGGGCTCCTTATGATTAATTACAGTTTAATGGGCCCCAAAACCCTATTCTAATTATTAAGGCCCCTATAGTATCCCGAAGGGGAGGCCCTCTGCTGATAGGGATCGACTCCCAAGCTCGGGACGATGCGGCAAGAGCCTCCCACATGGGCTGGGTCGCCTTGAGGCACAACGTAGAGTTGCTACGCAGCAGCTGATACGCAAACTCTGCAACTTCCAACGCGAATCTGAGGGTCACGGGAAACTCCGAAATTCTGGGATCCAGGATCTCTTACACGCGTGGTTCAGGAACCACGGCCTGGGAGGGAGGGCGGACGGCAGGATATTTAGGGTCTCGGGTTGAGGGAGTGGTAGTGTTTGTATGGGCCCTTCCTGCATCCCAAGCTGGCGACCCGCATCCACCAAGCCTTCGATATCAGGCCCCTGTACGAGCAGCCGGTTCCGCACTTGCAGCCATCAACGTGCTCAGCGGGGCGCCCGAGTAATATAGGGGGCTTGACAATTGGGATAGGGTTTTGGGGCCCATTACATATTGATTATAAGAAGGAACCCCCCAAAATAGTATTGGTAATTATTCAGGCCCCTACAGCAGGTTTCGGGATTCAATATCCGGAGGAATCCTGAATTGGAATCCTGAACTTCGAGCCCTAACCACTAGATCATAAATCATAAATGCTAAACTCTGAACTCTAAACCCGTAGCTCTGCACCGAAGTCCCGAAATCTAAACCCTGAGCTCTTAAGGATTGAAACTATAGAAAGAATTGGAACTTTGAGGCCTCAAGCCCTAAACTACGAACCCTCAGGCCTCACAACTATACCCGCAGTTTCCTTTGTAGTTCCTGGTTTGGTTCGCCGATCATTTTGGCGAAAGCAATGCAAGGTGCTTAAACAAGGGAACTACCGTGGAGACTGTAGGGAGACCCCAAACTTTTGATGGTTTAATAAGGTCAACCAAAGCTTCTTCGGGGGGGTGGGGGGCGGCGCGACGGGTGTCTTGTACCCTGGAATCCCGAGTATAGCTGAAGTGTTGGTTGTGAGAGACCTACCCTAAACCTTAAACCCTAAACCCGAAACCCTAAATCGCAATCCCGGCCCCAGAATCAGAAACCCCTAAGTAAAGCCTGCTTTCCAGCGAGTTATGACGAGTTGGCCTTTTTGCTTCCTCGAGATGATGATGGCCCGTGCAGCCCGCTTTAGGGTTTTAGGACATCATATCAGAAGTGATGTGAATGTCGACTAAACCTGAAACTCTAAACCCTTAACCCCCCCCCAAAGAAAAGCAAGCCTAAGCCGTTATCCTCGAACCTACTAACCCTTGCCTGCCCGAGCCTTGAACCTTCATCCTGAATCCCTATTGAAGTCGTATAAAACCCTATAGAGCCCGCAAAGAACGTTCGCTTCAAGAGCCCACGAAGCTCCGATGCCGCCAAGGAGCCCCCAGCGGGGCGCAGCGGATAAGGAGCACTCGTTTCGCATTCTCAGGCAATCCCCCCTGAAACCCCAAAACCCCATCTGCTAAACCCTGAACTCTGTACAATAAAGCCGTGAACGCCCTCGCAACTCTCAGAGAAAGCCTTTGAGGGAGAACCTTAAAGCCTTCATATCGTAATATAATATCGCAGAATACACTGCAATATACCATAATCTACCATAACATCCTAAAGTATACTATGATATCCTATATTCTACCAAAATATACTATAACATACCATGATGCGCTAGAATATACTCTCATATACCATAATATACCATAAGAAGCCCTGAAGAAGGAGCTCAGACTCGTCTCAAGCCGAGCCATGCTCCCGCTCAGCCACCTGCGGCTGTCGGGGCCCCTCTTTCGGCAGAGGTTCGGGTTTGGGCTTCGGGGTTTCGGGGTTTAGGGGTATAGGGGTATAGGGGTTTATGCGAGCAGTCAGCAGACAATCCGAGCGAGAGCGACGCCTGGATCCTTAGCCAGCAGATTTAGATGTACAAATTACGAATTAGCCTGCGTTAGCGCGGCGACGAGGTTTAGGTTTGGGGTTTAGGGCTTAGGGGAGTTTGAGGCTTTAGACTTTGGGCTTTAGGATTTTAGGGTTCAGCGAATTCTTCTCTACGGATTTTGGGGGCGCCTAAGTTTGGTTTCTCAGAGGCTCTGCAAGGGTATTCTATGTAAGGCTGTAAGGCAGGCAACTGGACGTAAAAGTGCTCATAAACCCTGCACATAACTATTCAGGTATAGCTGGCTTCCTTTTCGAGACACCAAGCCAAAGACCCACATATGCTTAAGCTCAACTGGGGGTTCAAGCCCAGTCGGAGCAATCACCCGTCAAGTCGCGATAGAACCATTTACCCCGAACCCTTGTCTGGTTATTGCAGCTCCTTTACTACACTGTATGATACTCAATCAAAACTTATACATCCCTGTACGACCTTATCAACACCTTATACAAACCTCGGAGGAGCTCTGTAGAGAACCGATTCAAAAGCATCCTAAACCCTCAACCCTAAACCTAGTGAAGAAAAAGAAACCTATTCAAAGGCGCCATAAAGCACCCTAAACCCCAAACCCTAAACCCTAAACCCAAGCCCTAATCTCTAATCCCTAATCCTTAAACCCTAATCCCTAAACCCTAATCCCTAAACCCTAAACCCCTAAAATAAGGAAAACACACCACAGAAAGCCTATGAGGCCCAGAGTGCTCAGCGACCTGGTCCTCCTTGGGACGCCTCCGCCATGCGCCGGAGCCGCTGAGGTTCGGTTTAAGGGCTTTTAGGGGTTAGGGCTTTTTTAGGGGCTTCAAAGGTTTCGATATAGTTTCTTGTAATGTCATATACTGAGACAGAATATCGTGCAATATCGTATATAAGGGTTTAAGGGGTTTAGGGTTTGGATATTTCCTGTGATATGATATGCTACCATATAGTATTTGGAGGTTTTAGGGGTTCAGGGTTTGGGGTTCAGGGTCCAGGCTTAGAGGTTAGGGTTGATGGGTTTAGTGGTTAGGGTTGAGGGGTTCAGGGTTTCGGGGTTAAGTTTGAGCAGGATTTTTGCTCCTAGTCCGGCTCTTGCAGACTTGCAGTTTACGGCCCTGTAGGGCCCGGGAACTCACATGTCATGAGGCAAACAGTCTTGGTAAGACCCTAAACCCTAAACCCTAAACTCTGAACCCTTAGTGACTCTTAAGCCCCCCAACGCCCTGTCGTAAGGCCCTGGAGGCGGTTGGGGCTTACAGTGGGTTTATCATGTATCTACCTGTGTCTATCTATCTATCTTTGTATGTATCTACCTATCTATCTACCTACCTATCTATCTACCTATCTACCTATCCATCTATCTATCTATCCATCCATGAACATGGGTTTGATAGCAGTTCTAGGACTTCAGTCCGTGGGATTTGAGGGGGTTCGGATGGAAGGAGGGCTCTGCGTCTCCGAGGTTCTCGGAAGCTTGGATTGGTTGGGGCTTACATCGAAGGTCAGACCCGAAGTAATACTGCTGAAGGTCACTACATATTCATATATATATATATACACATCATATATATATATACATACATATATATATATATGTATACATACAAACACATACAAACACATACATACATACATACATATATATATATATATATATATATATATATATAATGTGTATATATATATATATATATCCATCCTAAGCTCTACACATGCTTCGGGTTTAGGGTTGAATGGTTGTGTTATTGGCTTTATGAGGTTCGAGACGTTCTGGGGTTCACGGCATCGTGGGTGGCGTGTGCTCTAGAGGCCTTAAGAATTACCTATACTGTTTTGGGGGGTTAGTAAGTATAATGGGCCCCAAGACCCTATTCGACCCTACATTAATTAGCATGGTGTAGCTGGTGCAGTCATTGGGCGCTTTTTTAGAGGCGGCGGTTCCCTAAACCCTAAACCTTAGCCTTAAACCCTAAACCGCACCCGCAACAAACGGCCTCTGCTGGACAGTTTTGGCTCAAGGAGCTCACCGAATGCAGCGACTAAGCTCTCAGTCTGAGCCCCAAAAGCCCCTTTTTCCAGCACCTGGGGCCCTGGGGTCGCAGGAGACCTTGCCACGAGCTGAAGGGACCCTCCTTTCTGTTTCGTTCAGGGTTTAGGGTTGAGGGTGAATGACTCCAAGCCGTGAGTCCTAAACCCTCTAACCTCCCAAACCGCATGCGTGCAGCACTGCACCTAGACCCCCTCTACCACGGGCTAAATCCCCATGCGAAGGCCTCTGCCGGTAGGGTTTGGGGAGTAAGGCCTAGGATCCTGGTCGTCATGGGCTGGTCCGTCTCCGAAGGCTTGGACTTTCTGGCAGGGCGGGTGCAGGGCCTGAGCCCGACCTAAGCGCTGAATTTAGATCGGGAACCCGCCCGAAACTTGAGAATGTCTTCGAAGGCTAGGTCTTGCTGTTTCGAGTTCGTGTTGCACTGTGTAGATGCGTCATCATGCAAATCACAAGTCAAGAAGCAGCGCAAGCCTCGAACTCAGCAAAAACGCTGCAAGACGACCTCCTAAGTTTTGCCAATCCCCCACGAATCCCCATAGACACCCATACGCCGCCCATCGGCCCGAACAGCATCGCATAGCCCCTCCGCCTTAGCCCGAATCCGGCCCCACCGCATGATGCAGCACCGAGTGGCTGCATGGAGTATCCCCTTTTCTTTTGCCTTGGCTGGGGTCTGTTGTTGATTTCGAGTCCATTAGTGCTATCATCATTCTCAGGGTTGCTACTCTTTATTGTTGCAGCTCACTGTTTGAGCCACAATTCATACACATCTGATGCAGCTGCCAAAAACAACACATCACCACAACGTACTGAACACCCGGAGCCCCCAAACCTAGACGTTCCCGAGATCGTAAATTCTAAGTCCAGGGAGAAGCTGTTCAAACCTTAAGCCCTAAACCCTAAACCCTAAACCACACAATGTCCGATAGATCCGACATTGCCTTAAAACGTTGGGGGAGGCGATGGCTCTCGTGACGAAGAGGTCCTGTGTGAGTGCTTAAAGTTTGAAAGTTTCCGGGTTTAGGGCTCAGATGTCTTGAGATTTCGGATTTAGGGATGTGTGTTTAGGATTCCCGGTTTCATGAGTGTAGTGTTCAGGTTGTACGAGGGTTCCTTTGCAACCTTCACAAAGGCTGTGCAATCCTTCGCGAGAGCTTCACAGAGCTTTGCAGATAGAATGCATTCGTTCGTTTAGGTTTTCGGGTGCATTCTCCAGCTTACGGCCCAAACATGGCAGCCTCGATCTTTCTCTTCGGGATCTTCTTGCCAGGCCTGCGAAACCCTCGTTCTAGCTCAGGCGGAGAAGAAAGTAGCCCAAAGGATCAAAAATCTAAACCCGGACCTTTGAACCACAGACCCCGCTTGACACACTACTAGATGCGAAACCTTAACCCCAAACTTCTGCACTTTGAAGTCCAGACAATCGAAACGCTTAGACTCTGACGCCTGGCTTTTTGGATTCAGGATTCGAAAGTCTAGGGTTTAGGGTTGGCCTCAGGAGGAAGGCTGTACAGAGTCAAGCCCAAACCCTAAACCCTCAAGTCCTGGAACTCCTCGAAACCCCAACTTACACTCCTTGCACCCTGCAAAGCTTGGACCCGCCAAAAACTCACACCCTACGCTTGAAGCGTACACCTTCAAGCTCAACCCCTAAAGCTTCAAGCCTAAGCCCTAAAGCCGGTCAGCGCCTTACTGTACAAGCTTGGGTGGTTCGCAATCCTATTCGTAGGGGCTCCTATACCCTAAACCCTAAACCTTACCCCCCCCCCCCAAAACATCTTTTTTTTCTTTATGATTAAGGGCCCTAACCCTGAACCCTAAACCCCAAACCCCAAACCCTAAACCCTAAACTCCTAAACAATTAGGGGACTGTAGACAGCCGATGCCTCGCAGGTCCCAGCCGAGGCCTGTGCTGCTCTGATAAAGGCCGTTGTGCACACCAGCAGCTCGGGTGAGTTTAAAGTCAGGGTTCACATGGGGTCAGGGTTTTCGAGGTTACGGTTCCGGGTTTAGGATTTAGGGCTTTTTGGATTTGGTGTTCAGGTTTTAGGGTTCAAGGGTGTAGCGCTTAAGGTTTGGGGCTACAGCCCGTTAGTTCGGAGTCCCTAATCCCTAATGATTTCAGAGTATAGAAGTCCTTTCCTTGACGGCGCCAGTCTAGTGTTCTCGTATAGGGGCCTAAATAAATACCAATATTATTCCTTAGGGTAACCTATTATAATTTGACTATAGTGGGGCCCCTATACTAAATAGCCCTTATAGTAGCCCTTATAGACCCCTTTAAAGGAACCCTAGTCTAATCATTGAGGCCCCTATAGTAGAAATTCAGGGTTCGATGCTGGAGCTGTTAGGGTTGCGGTCTTAGAGCTCCGACCATAACAAGCCCGGAACCCTACACCGCTCCGTGGACCATGGGTTTCAAGTTTAGGGTTTAGGGTGCCGTAACAAGCGCGCAACTCTGGGATGCTCGAGGTTTTGGGTACCAAGGTTGTTGTACGAGAGTTTTGGGTTCGGGGTCTAGGGTTTTTTCCAGGCTTTGCTATTCTGATCGGTGCTCGCAAGCCGAGGAACCTGAAGCAAGGAACCTGCTACCATCTTACACCAAGGCCTCATCCTAACTCTGCGACCCTCGTGCCAGCAAGCCTGAGGCTCTAATAGAGGGGTCAGAATGATTTGTAAATATTAGTATTGCACCCCCCAAGCCCCGGCAGCCAAAAAATCTTTTACAGTTCAGGTTGTTCGAGCCTTCGAACTAAGCATCGTACACGCAATCTTTAATGCATATATGGCTTAGATCACAGATGGGGGTTCAAAGGCTTGAGGGCTTTGCATTCAGCCTTGGAGGTTGGAGGGCTTGGGAGTTTGGGGTGTGAGGCTTTTGGGGAAGTACGGTTTAGCTAGGCTTGAAGAAAACAAAACAACTACCCGGCCTAGGAATACTGAAGCCTCCAGCCTTGAACCCTGTGAAAGCTAGATGACTTCAACCCCAACCTAAGCCGTTTAGAGCCCCACATTCTTGGGTCCATGCAGCCGTGTAGTATATACTTCGGCCGTCAACGGAGTTCTATGTTCGTACTTTAGCGCTAAAGCATATGCTACAGGGGTACCTGGACCCTTATAAATAGATCCCTCGCCAATTATTGTAGAACCCTTCAAAGACCCCAAAACCCAACAGCCGAAACCCTACACCCCTAAACCCGACACCCTAAACCCTAAACCCAAAACCCAAAAAAAAAACCTACACCCTTAAAGGACCCTCGCAAGCCTAAGGTCCCGGAGACGACGTGCCCGCTGGGTTTTCGGCCTTGACCACGGGCGCCTTGGTTGGACGAGCCAAAGTCCTGAAGCCCTGAAGCCCTAAACCGGCTTTAGGGTTTAGGGTTTAGGGCTTTAGGGTTTAGGGTTTAGGGTTTAGGGCATTAGGGTTTTAGGGTTTAGGGTTTAGGGCTTTAGGGTTTTAGGGTTTAGGGTTCAGGGCTTTAGGGTTTTAGGGTTTAGGGTTTAGGCTTTAGGGTTTAGGGTTTAGGCTTTAGGCTTTAGGGTTTAGGGTTTGGGGTTTAGGGTTTAGGGTTGAGGGCCCAAAAGAAACCTTAAATCCGAAGCCCTCAAATGCTGCAGCTGTAAGGGTTCTGGTGTTTGGAGTTCAAGCTTGCGGGCGTAGAGTTCGGGGGTGTCCCATGCTCTAGGCCGCTTTAGTACGATTCGAGTTTTGGGGTGTAGTGCAGTGAAGGATGAAGGAGACGCAGAGCCGAGGCTAGTTTGGGGCTTTAGGGCTTTTGGCGTTGTGGGGTTTAAGGGTAACGCCTTTCTCTAAATCTTCTTATATTGGCCCTGCATAGTGATGTTATAAAACAGTTCAAAATCATATAAGCCTGCAGGTACATAAAAAGTACTTCTCTTCGCTGTGTCTTTTAAAAGCCGTGGCAAATCCCGCACAACCGCATATCTAGGCCTCCCAGGACCTTCAGCAGCTATTTTACAGCACGGGTTCAGCCCCCAATACAAAGCACCCCTTCCTCCCTCGCCCGGGTCACAAGTTCAGGCTTCGCCAACTACGTTTGGAGCACGGCCTGGCAAAGCCGGGACCTGGTGTCTGGGACTCCTTTGCTAGGCTTGCTTGGGGGGGGGGGGGGGGGGGGGGNGGGGGTGGGGGTGGTCCTCCATTTTTTTGAACGCTTTTTGTGTCGGTCCAGGGGGCTTCAGTTTGCTTTTTTGCTATCTTTTTTTTTTTTTTTGTTTTCGGTTGTGGGTTTGGGGCTTTGGGGTCGAGGCTTTGGGCTTTGTTTTTTCGGTTTAGGGGGTGGGGATTGAGAGGCCCGGGCTCCAGGGCCTTAGTGTTTTCCTAGAGGAAGGGCTGAGTGGCATGCGTTGAAATACTGACACGGGCAGGAGGGATGAAATCAAAGGAACGGTGCAGACAAGAAAACACATAGTAAGAGTACGTAATGTTACTAAACACAGTTTGTCTCAATTCTCTTCGATAAGGAATCAACCCCAGTCCGAGCGACTGCATGAGCTCTTTCACAGGTGCCGCAGAAATCCTGCAAGCTTTAGCTGCCCCTCGGGACGTTTCGTAGCTCTATCACGTAATAATGTTGATGATATAAATCCTGCATTACCTTAAAAAGGCCCTAAACTTTGGGATTTTTTTTTTATTCCTTATTATGGGTAATGCTGGATTTATATCATCAACCGTAGGAAACCCTAAACTTTGGGAGGCAGAGACGGTGTAGAAAGAGGCTCTCAAAAGACCCTAAACCCTAAGCCCCATGCAGACTGCAGCCTCTTGGAAAAGGAGCTCAACAACAAAACCATACGCCCCAAGCCTTCAGCCCGAAATCTCAGGTGGTGAAGTGCTTCACTGATCTCGTGCTCCTACGGGTTGAGCGGCATGCAGCGCCTGGGCTTCCGAGCAGCCCCTGATACAGGGATCATGTATAATACATAATAGACAATATATGCTAAAGTATACATGACATATTATACCTGATATATGACATATGGTACAAATATGTACTACAAAATATGTGATATGGTATGGTTAGGTTGCATGACCGTTCTTCATATTTCTTTAGGCTCTCATCTTGTCACTCCATCGGAAGCTCCACACCCTGAAACCCAATAATCCTCTCCGAACCCTGAGACAGACATCGTGAACTCTGCAATTCAATATCAGGCTTTAGGGTTTAGCTACGACTACGATGTAGGTTTAGGGTTTAGGGTTTAGGGTTTAGGGTTTTTTGTAGGGGGAATTCCGCGACCTTACGGCCTAACGACGGCACCCAGAGCCCTAAAGCCTGGACCATAGACGAGAAGAGTAGCTCGAAGCTCGAGTCCGAAACCCCCAACTGCACCCGAAAGCCCCACCCTGAGGACCCTCATCAAGGGTTTCTGTAAGGGCTCCTTTAGGGGGTTCCTTTCAGGGAGCTCTTTGAGGACCCCTTAAGGGGATCCCCCCCGAAGAACGGCAAAACCCACCTCGCTGCACAAGCTTGCTGCAGCTTGAAGGTTCGAACTTCGGGTTCCAAGCCCGATGTTCGAGAGGCCCTGAAGATTGAAAGCCGTACCACAACATACTATCCTGCACTTTCTTGAGTTCGATGTTTCATACTATGCCATATACTGTACTGTACTACACTACACTGTACTATACTATACTATGCTAAGTTCTACTAAATTATGTTATACGGTATTCTAATGTATTGGGTTCTGTTACATCCTTCCTCCGGCCTCCCGAGGTGGGTGCCGTCGACGTCCTCGCAGGGCAATGCGGTGTGGGTCCGAAGGCGCAGGTTTTGGGGTTCCATAAAGGATCTATAGGGTTTAGGGGTTGGGGGTTTCGGGTTTGGGATGTAGGGTTTCGGGTTGTGGGCTTTTCGGGGTTATAGGGCGTAGGGTTTGGGGTGGGGTGGGTTCAATTTTCATCCCTAATTCAACCTGAACTCTCACGCAAAGGCTAATCCACAGACCCTCGAATCCCCACTGAACCCCAACCCCTAGATCCCGCCCCTCAAAACCACTACAACCACCCTAAAAACAAGTTTTCAGTTTTGTTGTCGTAAGAATGCAAGGATTAATTAATCATGGCACTGTTATTTTGAGTAAGAGGGGCTTTTAGTAGTCGTAGGCACCCTAAGCCCCTAAACCCTCCCCTTCTGGGGATTTCCTTGGATCCGGGTTTGGGGGTTCGGACTTTGGGGTTCAGGGCACAGCATTTTTGCATTGAGGGGTTCAGCTATTCAGGTATTAGGATTTTGGGGTCTGGGTCTGGGTTTAAGCGGCTTCCTGAACAAGGGCGGCCTAGGCTCGCCGCCCAAAGCCCGCACAGTGATGAACTGCAAATCCTCATGGCCGAAGTGATAGACTGAAGCTGAGTCCGAAGCCAGGGAATCCAAGCGCGAAGCGCTAAAGCTCCCCATCAACCCCGTAAACCCTAAACCCTAAACTCTAAACCCTAAACCCTAAACTCTAAACCCTAAACCCTAAACCTTCCGACACCAAATTCCCAGATTTAAGCCCCCAACTCCTTCAGCTCCTGAGGCCCCCAACAGCCCCAAAGCCTTCACCCTCCCAAAACCGAAACCCCCAAGTGTAAACATCTGTAAACGGATCTCCAAACTAAACCCTAAACCCTAATCTCCAAACCCTAAGAGAGAAAGAGAGAGAAAGAGAGAGCGAGAAAGAGAGGGAGAGCACTGCAGGTCCATTCCTGCGGCCCGACTGGCATGGTCATGGACTACCTCCCCGGCCGGACACTCGAGGAGGCTCCGGCGTTTGTTTTTGTTTCTCCGGAGGAGGTGTGTGTGTGTGTGCGTATGCGTGTATGTGTGTGTATGTGTGTGTTACGTCAAGTTGTAGTAGATTTACCCTCACCCCCCCTATTTGCCCACAACCCTACACTGTCTGCAACACCATGTTGTTCAAGCCCAGGGGTGCGGCATACTTATATATAAGCATATATACATATGTATTTATACAACTATATATATATATATGTATATTCATATGTATATGTATATATGAACATACATATATATATATATAAATACATATGTATATATATATATATAAGTATGTACAAATATATAAGTATATATGAATATATATATATATATATATATATATCTGATTAACAGCAATGGGGAAAATCGCTACAAAGGCAAAGTTGCGAAGGCCTGCTGTCTTGAAGGACAGCAAAGCTCCCTATGGCAAGAAACAGANACAAAGGCAAAGTTGCGAAGGCCTGCTGTCTTGAAGGACAGCAAAGCTCCCTATGGCAAGAAACAGAAGACTAATGCGGCATTCAAGACTGATCTTGGTTTGGCATACAGTGGTATTTCAGCTGCAGGCGACAACTCTGCCGAAAACACAGTGGGGTGCATCAAAAAAGTGATGCGACGAATGGGGAATTTGGGAAGAACTCGTTCCACGGGTCTGCAGAAAAACGTGCAGGCCATGG